>CM038143.1:257228436-257491280 GCA_021437245.1 Aegilops speltoides
TCCCCAACACCATGGCCCGCCGATTTGTATTGATGCCCCTTGGAGTTGCTATTCTTCTTTCCCTTCCCTGCTTCATCATCGTCAGTCTCGGGATCCTTGGTACTATCAGAATCAGCATACTTCACTAAAGCGGCCATGAGAGTTCCCATATCATTACAGAACCGCTTCATACGCCCCAACTTCAACTTTAAAGGCTTAAACCGGCAGTTGCCCTCCAGGGTTAAGATCGCCGAGTCAGCATTGATCCTGTCAGACGAGTGCAAGACTTCCGAAACATGGCGTACCCAATGGGTTGTTGACTCTTCGTCCTCCTGAACACAAGCCGCCAAATCTACTATGGATTTAGGCTGCTTACACGTATCTTTGAAATTCTGGATAAACCGGGCCCGCAACTGGGCCCATGAACTGATAGAATTAGGCGGCAGGCTTTTCAACCAAGTACGGGTCGTGCCTTCGAGCATCATGGTGAAGTACTTTGCACACGCGGTCTCATCCACATCCAGCATCTCCATGGCCATCTCATAACTCTCTACCCACGCTTCTAGAGATAAATCAGCAGTGTAATTCGGCACCTTGCGCGGACCCTTGAAGTCTTTGGGCAGGCGTACATTGCATAAAGCGGGGACTAAACAGGGCACTCCCAAGCTAGATGTGACCCCTGGCCCGGCTGAGGTGGTAGGACGGACTGGTGTAAGCTGATCTGCCTCGTTCTGTGCTGCTAACTCGGCCTCCCTTCGTGCCCGGGCCCGATCCACTACATCCTGAGCATCACGAACACCACCTGTCGGGTTATTGCCACGGGCCGCTTCACGAACCCGCGCATTGCTTGATATGGCCGGTTCATCCAAGCACCTACTATAGCTCCGGCTTGGACGAGGTGTGGAATGAATCCGATCGCGGCTGTATGAATATGCCTCCTGTTGAATCAAAGCGGTCCGGAGAAGTTCCTTAACCCCGCGTCTCTATCGCTTGGAGAGTCTCCTTCGGGATAGCTTCTAATCGCGCAGCAGCTGCGACAAGATTGTCCATAGGATTAGAATAATGACCGGAGGTGTATGCGGACGGCGGAGGAATCACAATGTTTCGCCGAGGAGGTTCCATCGGTGGGTTGGACCGTCACTCCTGGCCTGGTGCCTCGACCGGTTTACCTCCTGGTGTCCGCGGATTCTGGTTCCAGCTCCCGAGTGTGAAAGAGATTTCGAGGGTCGAACCCTAACGGCGGCGTGATCGTGCTTCCGCTTCAAGACCTCTGTGTTGCGTTACAGTCGAGCATGATCTTATAGGCTGGGCATCCAGCGGCCCGCTCTGCGGCCATCCTCTCCTTCTCTGCTGCCGGAGTCGGCTTTGGCTCGCACGATCTGCTCTCTCACTTTTGCAACCTCCACATCATGGGCCTCTGATCCGCCGGATTGGCCTCTCGCCATAAAGTACCGCTAGTCGTCAAGCAGTCGACAGAACTTGAACGGTGGGCGACAAGGCCTCTCGCCCTGCTGCGCTGCCGCTGCCGATCCGGAGAGCATTGCCGCTGCGGTCGAAGAGTGATTCGCCGCTGCGTGCCGCCATGAATATTCAACCGGTTGATCTCGATGCAGGGGGTCCGGAATCTGTCGCCATCGGAACAGCCCCTAATCTGGTCGTCTTGCAGGTGGTATAATGATTGATCTCTCGGTTGAGGACTCATCGCCGGAATAGGCAGCGGTCTCACTACCGTATTCGACTCGTCCTCATGCTCTCCTCCGTGGATGACTCGACGAAGGCACGCTTCACGGCGGTTTAACTGGGTAGATCTCGTGACGCTGAGCCGTCTCGGCGAGGTCGGTACAGATGTCGGCTCGGGCCGAGCTCACCGATCTTGCCGATGAAAGCGTGTATGCCACCAAAGGGGACCCGTATCCGTACTCGTCGAGTGGCTTTGGGACCCCATCACAGAATCGTCGATGTAGAGCTTGCCGCGACGACTCTTGGTCATCCGGCCCATAGCATAGCCTTGAGTCCTTTGAGCTTGCCCTCCAAGATCATCAAACCGTCAGGCGATAGCCCCACGGTGGCGCCAACCGTCGTGGATTTGTCACGGCGGATGTCCAAGTGAAAGGACTTAGTCGTGGAGCCATCGCTACGGGTTAACTCGAAGGGGTTAAAGCGGACACAAAGACACAAGGGTTTATACTAGTTCGGCCCCTTCGATGAAGCTAAAAGCCTACGTCTAGTTGTGATGGAATTGATGTGGTTTCGATGGCTAGGGAGCAAACAAGCTTCGCCTAGGCTCGAGTTGTTGTTGTCTGCCTTGAACTGCCGCCGGGTTGTCCCCTTATATACATGGGTGACGCCCGTCGGTCCATGGAATCCCATACCGGTTCATATTCGTATCCCAGTTGGTCTCTCTGTATTCCTAACTTACAGTACAAGTTTACATACCAAGCCGGTTTACGGCTACAGGTTCTAAACCGACTACAGGCCTTGGGCCTTCATCTGCTTATACTACTAATGGAGTTAATGCCCAGTGGTAATATCCCCAACACAGAGGGTAGTACCTTGGATGCTGAAGACATGGGATCCCCAACCCCCATGGAGACTGAGGACGGGGGCCATGACCAATTCGGCCCCCAGCCAAACATAGTTCCGGAAACCCGTCCGGTTCCGGAATCAGGCAAGCGACCCCCTTTGAAGGAGGGAGGAGTGTGGACTCCACCGGCGACCTCCATGAATCCGGAAGCACTAGATAATTTGGCGGAAGCGCTTTGTCGTGCTTTCGTCCTAGAGGAGCACCGCACCCTGATGGGTGTGTTGGCTAAGAAGATTCAGTCTGCCAAAAGCGAGCTGAACGAAGCCTTTACCAGCCTGTTAATGGGCTTTGAGCTATGCAATGTAATTTTATAACCGATTTCAATAAAGGGATATGCCTGTGTATAGATAGTAGCCCCTTGGACTTTTTCTGGCTTTGAAGAAGTCGGACAGAGGATCACATAGTGTTCGGAAGAGGTGACACTATTGTAAAACAGGCTTCCTGGCTGGCGATGGCCTTCGATGCGAAGTTTCGAACTCACTCGAAGCTGCGGTGGCCAATGAAAAATGTCTGCATCAACAAGCGGTTGGAGGAGATGCAAGGTATGCGTGCATTGAGTATATATCTCTAATTGTATATGTGTGAGTTGTTTGAAGCAGACTAAAAAATGTTTTAACTATGTTCGCAATTGGTGCCGATGAGGTCGAGTCCCTCAGAAGCGCCCTCGCCGAAGCCAAGAGGGAGGCGGAGGCGAGCAAGGCGGCCGCGGACAAGGCAGCAAAAAGCTTAGAGGAGGAGCAGACCGGCCGCCAACGACATGAGGCGCGGGTGGGTGAGGTTGAGAAAGAGCTCAAGGACGCTATTGCTAGATGTGAGTCCTTGGAGCAAACGAGTTCGGAGCAAACCTTCGAGCTCACCAAAGCATATGAGAGCCTGAAGGAGGCCTGGGTTGATGTCCAAGATGCTCGACAAGAGATCCAAGAGGCGAGGCTGATTGCGGCTGGTAAGGCCTTTATTATGAAGAGTAGGTATGCCCGAGTTCGGAGTTCTCCAGGCTCCTTTGCCGACCTGCCAAGGAGCATTGCAGCCGCCGCATTCTTTTGAGCCGAAGAGGGGAGCTCAACGGAAAAGCTATTATGGTCACAGTACCTTGCGCCGGAGCTTCCAGTGCCCCTAACCGACCAGATGAAGCAGCTGTCTGAACTGCATAGGGTGGCCGGCCAGGCCATGAAGGACGTAATAGTATGTCTGTGGCCAGCCGAAGCCGTACCCAATAGCCACTTTGGTCTCATACAGAGGCTGGTGGGGGCACTACCTCGGATTGATGCCCTCAAGAGGTCATCCTGTATTGAGGGTGCTCAGATGGCCTTTGCCCATGTGAAGGTCCAGTGGGCGAAAATGAGAGCCGTCGAGATTGCCACTGCGAGCCACCTGAGGGCAAGGAGCACCGGCGGCCGGAGAGATACTTCGACGAGGTCCTCGAGGAAGCTCGTATTGTAGAAGGCCAGTGCTCCAAGGACATAATATTTGAGTAGTTGTGTCCGGTTGTAAGAGTCATGTAACGAACTCATGTTGTATAATATTTACGATTATGCATTTTATGAGTAGTTTATCCTCCTATTTTGGCCGTTTATATATCTGAAAGTTTACTAGTCGTCGGCATCAGCCCCCACGTAAATATTACAGGGGTGTTCGTGATAGCATGACCGCACTTAATCCAACATCTTGGTCCAATGTAGGAGGCGTCTTGCGAAGTGAACTAGGCAATCAGACTATGCGGCTTTAGTACTTTCACTTAGCCATAAGAGTCCCTTAGAGGCGCTAAGCACTAGCCCCTTGTTGCATGATCGGCTAGCCGGAATATGGCGCCTTTGCAACGCGGCTGGTCAAAAACCCAGCCCTTCGTATGACACGGCATAAATCGCGATTGATTTGTAGTATAACACTAAGTCACTGGATCGCTGACCCGCTCTCGCTTATCATGACAGTCAGTTTTCGGCTTTCACTACTGAGGTACTTGATCGGACGAACTGGAAACACAATCGCAGTAGTTCTCCCTTTATTACCTTAGCCGAACTTGTGGAACATAAGGTGGAAAACACAGGAGCCGGGCAACCCAACTATAGACCAAAGACATGATTCGGAGCAGATGCATATATTGCAATATCCAGGACGCCGAAGAGTTCCCTGTGGGAGTTCAGACTTAAGAATTTGGCGGGGCCGAATATAGCCCCTGGTATGAAGCCCGTGTCGGACCACGGGTGTCAGTCGAACATAAGGAATAGCGCAGATGACAAAGTAAAAATCTAAGACCCAACCAAGAAGGTGGTAATCATCTGTGCCCTTTATATCTTTATTGATATTTCGATGACAGACAATGTCGTTCAATACTAAGTACATATTACATGCCAAAAAAAAGAGAAAAATTTACATAAGGGAAAGTAACACTGGGCCTAAAAAACCACAGTTCGGAAAAGAAACTCCAATGATGACCTATTGCACGTCTGCACCTTTCCTCCTTAGTAGTGAGTCCTTTGAGAGGATCGTTTGATGGTTGGGACATGCTAGCCTTAAAAGGATCTCCTGTGACAACCATCTTGTAAGCAGGGCTCTTGATGAACCCGCGTTGAAAGGAAAAAGATATATATGTTCCGATTATGGTCAAACCGTGTAATGGACTTATTCCCTAGTGTGCCTCCAGCGCCGCCCAAGGTATTTTTAGTGCGTAATTATGTACGCGCGGTACGTAAGCCATGACCTAATGGGCCGGTAGGCGGAGGCCGAACTGCTAATCAAGGTCCGGATCTGTTGACTTATCGATGTTATCCGCGGACCGGACTCATTTGGATGTGTCATTGGCTTTATTTGTCAGCGAGCTGTTCGGCTTGATGAGGCCGCTGTACACTTTGGCTGCAAGGGCCGCAGTGTGCTCTTCAGTACGGAGTGAGCGCTCCATTTTACCATTCACTGTAATAACGCCACGAGGTTCGGGCATTTTGAGCTTCAAGTAAGCATAGTGCGGGACTGCGTTAAAGCGAGTGAAAGCAGTTTGTCCGAGCAGTGTATGGTAGCCCCTTCGGAAAGGGACGATGTCGAAGATTAACTCTTCGCTGCGAAAGTTATCTGGGAGCCGAATACTACCTCCAGTGTGATTGAGCCCGTGCAACGGGCCTCCACTCCTGGTATCACACCTTTAAAGGTAGTGTTACTAGGCTTGATTCATGATGGGTCAATCCCCACCTTTCGGACAGTATCTTAATAGATCAAGTTGAGACTGCTTCCTCCATCCATAAGGACTCTAGTGAGGTGGTATCCATCGATGATTGGATCAAGAACCAAGGCGGCCGAACCCCTGTGACGGATACTAGTTGGGTGGTCCCTGCGATCAAAGTGATCGGACAGGCTGGCCATGGGTTAAACTTGGGGTGACAGGCTCTACGACATAGATGTCCCGTAATGCGCGTTTGCACTCCCTTTTGGGGATGTGAGTGACATATATCATGTTCACTGTCCTCACCTCGGGGGGAAACTGCTTCTGACCCCCGGCGTTCGGCTGACGAGGCTCATCCTCGTCTTCGCTTGGAGGCCCTTTTCCCTTGTTTTGGTATTTAACTTACCGTCCTGTTTGAAGACCCAACATTCCCTGTTGGTATGATTTGTAGGTTTATCGGGTGTTCCATGAATCTGGTAGGGCCTCTCGAGGATTTTGTCTAAGCTGGATGGCCCATCCTTGCCGCCTTTGAAAGGTTTCTTCCGCTAACCGGACTTAGGACCGCGGAATCCGGCATTGACTGTCGTATCGTCCGTGTTGTTGTTCCAACGTTTGTTCTTATTGCGGTGAGGTTTACCATTGCCGTCCCGCACCTCAGAGGTGGCGGGGTCACCTGAGCTGTTGCTTCTACGAGCCAACCAGCTGTCTTCGCCCATGCAGAAGCGGGTCATGAGTGTCGTTAAGGATGCCATGGTCTTCGGCTTTTCCTGCCCGAGGTGTCGGGCGAGCCATTCGTCTTGGACGCTGTGCTTAAAGGCTACTAAGGCTTCGGCGTCCGGACAGTCCACAATCTGGTTCTTTTTAGTTAGGAACCAATTCCAAATCCTGTGGGCTGATTCGCATGGTTGCTGGATTATATGACTCAAGTCGTCAGCATCCGGTGGCCGGACATAAGTACCCTGGAAGTTAGCCCTAAAGGCATCTTCCAAGTCTTTCCACGTTCCAATAGAGTTTTCTGGGAGGCTGTTAAGCCAGTGCCGTGCTGGTCCCTTCAGCTTTAGAGGGAGATATTAAATGGCGTGGAGATCATCTCCTCGAGCCATGTGAATGTGGAGAAGAACATCCTCAATCCAGATGACCGGATCCGTCGTACCATCATACGGTTCGATGTTTACGGGTTTAAACCCTTCCGGAAACAGATATTCCGTAACCTCATCAGTGAAGCATAGGGGGTGTGCGGCCCATCTGTATCTCGCAATGTCGTGGAGGAGATCGGTTGATGTCTGAGTTCTAAACTAATCCCAAACATAGTAACGGTCGTCACGCCGGGCTTCATTCCCATTATCTCGCGCCCGAGCATGCCCCCTTGATCTGTAGATTCATCTAGTCTGACCAGCTTTATTGGCTAGGTCACGTTGCAAGTCGTATGTATATCTCGCGGCTACAGTCTTCCTGATTCTTCGGCGAGGGGGTGCGGGTTGGTGTTCGGCTTGATATGTCATTTTATCCCGTCCACGTGGTGGTCGGTCTGGTTGGTCTGCCTAATTGTATTTCGATGGTATTGGTTCAAGGATTTCGTCGTCAAATTGAGGCAGCAACTTGCGCCTAGGGTAACTTTTGACAGGTCGCTCTTGGCCGTATTTCTCAGTGGCAAGGACCTTAGTCCACCTTTCGTTCAGCGTGGCTTGCTCTTCTTTGAGCTGCTGCTGCTTCCTCTTCAGGATCCGAGCTATGGCAATGAGCTGTCGCTTGAAGCGTTCTTGGTCGAGGGGTTACTCTGGGACAATGAAGTCGTCGTCACCGAGGCTGACCTTCTCTTCGGATTCTGGCATATAGTTGTTGTCCTCCTCATCTTCGTTGTCAGCACGTTAGGGACTATGCTCACCTTCTTCCCGCTCATCCTGTTAGGATGTGGGCTCGATAAGGTGTTCGGTATCTTCGGCGCCATCCGGAGTCTCATTGCCTCCGGAGCGGGTATTACTATCCCTCGCCCGATGCGATCGTGAGCAACGCCGCTGACGTTGGCGCTTTTGTGGTTTATCGACGGGTCTATCCTCATCTGGGCTTGGGTTCTCCTCGTCGTTCTTCTGAGTGTCCACCATGTACACGTCGTAGGTTGAGGTGGCTGTCCAACGCCCTGTGACGGGTGGGACTTGGCTTGGTTCAGCGTCGACATCGTCGTCCTTGCCGTCCATGTCTTCGGACCATAATCTAGCATGTCAGTTAAGTCCTCGACAATGGCTATCAAGTGGGTGGTGGGTGGGGCGTAAAATTCTCCTCTCTCAGCCCTCAGTCCAAGCTAGATGCAATTCGGAGGTAAAGCCTCCGTGATGGCGAGAGACTGCATCAGACCTAACGCTTCATCTAAGAGCGGGAGCGGGACCGGAAACTGCGGGTCTGCCGCAGTGTGTTCGGCTTGGAGTTCTGATCGAACCCGCTAAGTGCAGACCTTGGCAGTTCAGAACAGTTATCCAGAGTCAAGTTTAAGCCTGCGTCCGGGTGTTCGATAGGAAGTTCGATAAGGGGAAGAAGTTCGGCGGGGCTTACGCTCCCGTCTTCGGAACGATGAGACCAGCCCCGGATCTAAGGCCGAGGTGGGCATTGACCCCTGGATGGGGTCTGACTGGGGATCTGAAGATTCTTCTTGGATTGGACACAGAGTGGTGGCCGAGGCTGCAAATCCATCGAAGACTAGGTCTCCTCGGATAGCAACGTAAGTCGGGTTTCCAAATCTAATCTCGTGGCCGAGGGCATAACTGTCGACCTGCTTAAGGCGACCGATCGAGTTGGCTCGAAGCACAAAGTCGTCGAACACAAAGACATGTCCAGTAAGAAAGGTTTCCCTGGACACAGCGTCACTATTAGCGAAAGGGTGAGCCGTCGATCCTTTTGTCGATGATACAGCGGAGCTCTCAATGAAAGCACCAATGTCGGTGTCAAAACCGGTAGATCTCGGGTAGGGGGCCCAATCTGTGCGTCTGAATATCAATGGTAACAATGGAGAAGGGACATAGTATTTACCCAGGTTCGGGCCTTCTGAATGGAGGTAAAACCCTACTCCTGCTTGATTATATTTGGGGGCATAGGGGTTACAAGCGTTGATCTACCTCGAGATTGATTTTGTAACCCTAAATAGTTAGCCTGGCAATGTTATGATCCTGCCTCCGATCTAATCCTCCGGTTTATATAGACACCGGAGGGGCTTAGGGTTTGTACAAACTCGGTTTAACAGAAAGGAACAATATATCCGGACACCTATACTTGCCATCCACGCATGTGAGAGTCCCCACCGGACACGAGAGATAATCTTCTGTCTTGTATCTTGACGGCCCATCAGTCCGACCCACATCGGTAGACCGGACGCCCAAGGACCCCCCTAATCCAGGACTCCCACACTCATAACACATAATTCAAACAACTCGCACGAATAATATCTGAAACAGATTTTCCTACACGGATAGGAAGCCCGATCTCCTATTGTGCAGTTCCACTAAGATCAAGCAATCAAGCAACATTGTCGGTGTGACATCTTAGTTGAACTGCAAAAACACTCTTAAAAGAAAAGAGTTTTGTGTAGCGCAAAAAAAGGTCGCAATAGCAACAAGGTGAAGTAGATAACCATGTTTAAACAGAGGTGCGAAGGAAACAATTACTGGTCAGGAACAGTGGATGACACAGAATCCCACAAAAAGAAGCATCTAACTTATCTAAATGGGAAAGAAAGCAAGACAGTAGCATTTCTCAAACAGCGACATTGATTCATATTAACAAAGAGATCATATTAACAATAAAATTCATTAAACATGTAATTTGGTTTTAACTATGGCATTGCTTCAATTTTCCAGCGGCATTAATAGATTAACAACAACTAAATAGTTGTATGGGACAGTGGACGCACCAGCACCATGTGCATCCATTAATGTATAAAGGGGTGATGCATAGTCTGTTGCAACAAAAAACCAAGGAGCATATTTGTGTTGGTGCCATTTTTGTTCTATTTAGACGCCTTTCCCTATGTAAGGGCAACAAATCTAGTCCTGCTCAAACTCAACAGCCTTGCCCCCACCCATAGAAATATCAGTTCCTTATAAATGCGTGTACTGTGTTTGTCGTTGTTCTCCCTTTTGGACGAAGAGAGCTGTTGGATAGCCAGTCTGCACTACTTTCCCCCTTCCTTTCCTCTTTGGACCACATCCTAGATTCATGCTATACAACTTTCCCCCTACTTTCCCGTTTGATCCAACAGCTCAAGTAAAGAAGCGAAAAAAATCCACTTATAGCTAGAGCAATGCCTGTGGATTAAGTAAATTATACCTTAGGGTTGTCGGGGTGTGGCTCGGTGGGCGGCCGGAGGCCGGATCTTCCCACATGATGTACGACAGCGAGGAAGAAGGGGTCCGAGGCCCTCCTGCAGAGGCGCTGGGTGAAAGAGAACATCGGCAGCGGGAGTGGATTCCCTCCCTCACCGATGGCGATAGCGCTAAGCCTCCTTCCCTGCCACGGCAGACCAGATCTTGTCGGCTCTTTGGCTAGCAGTGAGGGGAGAGAGAGAGAGACCAATGCAGTCTTGGTTAGATCTGGAGAGGGTGAGAGAGTGTGAAGAGAGCAATTACAAGCGCCAAGGCTCTAGCTTGTATATATATATTGGAGAGAGAGTGTGAAGAGAGCAAACCCTAGAAAACAAGCGCTAAAGCTGCAGCCTATATATATGTATATGTATATATATACATATATATATATATATGCGTGTGTGTGTGTGTACATCCCAGCTATTCTGCAACGCATTCCTGAATAAGCTATTCAGGAACCCTTCCTAACTGCCTGAAAAGAGACAGCTAACTGTGCAAACTATATTAGTTAACTGCCGGCGGACTTTTTCTGGCACTACTTTTTCGCAGTGCATTTGGGTCATAATTATTGAACCGTGAATCAGAATGATGCAAATGATATACCGTTGGATAGCTTTTGAAAAGGTGCAAAAAAACGCATTGATCGTTTTCCCAAAATAGATTCGGTTTTTAAACAAAATTCAAAAAACTGAAAATCTATCAAACGAGTTTTCAATATTTTTCCGAAAGAAAATTTCATACTTTTGTCGGAATGATGCGTATGATATACCATTAGAAAGCTACCAATTAGCCCGAACTTTGGCATATGTAACACGTTTTCGGATTTGCTACGGTTTAAGAGCGGTTTCAAAAAACTAACATCATTTTTGACATTTTTTTGCCCGAACTGCGACAGTACACGCTAACTGCTCTTGCGGAATAGCTAACTGACATATGTTGACAAGCTAACTGCTAAGAACGAAGAAAATTGATTTTTTTTTCTTCTATACTTTTATCGTCGGGTCAAGTTAACTTCCGGGAGTGAAATAGCTAACTGCCAGGAATCGCGGTAGTTGGCACCAAGTTAACTGCGGGATTGAAAATGTTTTTTTTTCTTTTTTGATTAGGTCACACTAACTGCGGGTATGAAATACCTAACTGCACGCGATGAGCAAGCTAACTGCAATGGCTGATAATACTTTTTTGCTTCTTTTGTTTTTAATTCTTTTTTTCTATTTTTCCCTGGTCAAGTTAACCGCCGGGATTAGAATAGCTAACTGTCAGAGACTGCGATAGTTAACTGCCAGGATTGAAAATACTTTATTTTTGTTTTTTGCCCGGTTCAAGCTAACGGCCAGGACGGAAATATAACAAGGTTAGTCACCATCCAAAAAATACATCACCGAACCGTCGTACATGTTTTTTTTTTGAAAGGACGCAGGAGAATTGCGCTTTTCATTAAGAGGAACGGCGAAAGAAATGCCAACTGTACAGCAATGAGGAGGACCTCAAAAGAAGAAGAAGAAAGAAAAGAAGGAGAAGATAGAGCTACTCTCGCAGCATCAAATGCCGGCACCCTGCCAGCGCCCAGGTAGTTTGCTCTTCCGCAAGGCGTCGAAGGACCGAAGAGGGAGGTAGTTCGACGCCCCTGAAGATGCGATCGTTCCATTCCCGCCATATTTCCCAGAGCAGCAGCAGCGCCAAGGAGCGTGCTTTCTTGGCGCTCGTCTGGGTTGCTGAAAGCTCGCAAAGCCAGTCCTGTAAGGAGGACTCCGTCCTCCAGGTCTCTGGCGAGAAATGAGGCAGGTTGAACTTGGTAGCTGCCAGGTTCCAAAGGGTGCAGGACCACGGGCATAGCTTCATGAGGTGCTCCGCTGTCTCGAGGTTACGCCTCAAAAGCGGGCAAAAATAGGAATTTGGCCATTGCCTTGCCAATAGCCTCTCGGCGGTCATGATCTTGTTCTGCGCACACAGCCATGCAAAAAATTTGTGCTTGGCCGGTGCCCACGCCCTCCAAATCGCCGACATCGGAGCGTAGGCCATCGAGCCCATGAAGTGCAGCTTGTAGGCCGAGGTCGCTGAGTAGCAGCCATTTGCGGAGAACCGCCAAAGGAAGGAGTCAGCCACATCAGGTGCTAGGGGCGGCAAGGCAGCGATCCTACCGCAAAGGGCGACGAAGGATGGGAGGGTATCAGCTGTGATGCGGCCTTGAAGATCATGAACCCATCTGTTGCCATGGACTGCCGAGGCTACCGATCAGAGTTTGTTGGAGGCGATTCTGAACACATCTGGAGCAATAAGGCAGGGGGCTTGACCATCCAACCAAGCGTCATACCAAAAACGAGCTAGCTTCCCATTGCCCAGCTGACAGTGTGATGCCATAGCAAAGAAGAGGCGGTCAGACGTGGTGCATGGAGTTGGCAGCCCAACCCAAGGTCGCTCCAGGGCCACTCTCTCTTGCCAGAGCCAGCGGAGCTGTAATGTAGTGCCGAAAGATTGAAGGTCGACAATGCCAAGGCCGCCAAGCTGCTTGGGCCTGCAGATCGTGCGCCAGGCAACCTTGTAGTGGCCACCGTGGGAAGATTCTTCTCCGCGCCATAACCAAGCGCGGCGTAGCTTACCAATCTGCAGGCGGGTCCAAGACGGCAGTTCAAACACCGCGAGCCAGTACACTTTCATAGAAGAGAGGACCGCGTTGATGAGGACAAGTCTTCCTGCCGCCAAGAGCAACCGAGCCTTCCAGGAAGCCAGACGAGCACGGATTTTATCAAGCAGGGGCAGAAAATCGATCTTGCGCAGCTTCCGGAGGGAGAGCGAAAGTCCGAGGAAATGGGTTGGCATAGAGGCCACTCTTGTACCGAGAGGGGCAACCAAATCTTGCACGTCCAAACCGTCACAACGAATGGGGATGATCGAGCTCTTGGAGAAGTTGACATGCAGCCCAGTGACATCTCCGAAGGCAGTGAGGATGGATTTCAGGGCCTGAAGCTCAGCTCTAACATGGTTGATGAATAGGGCAACATCGTCAGCATATAGAAAGACACGAGCCGGGGGGATTCTTCCTCTCAGCTTCGATAGGATGCCAGTCTCCACCGCCTTGTTGATGAGATGGAAGAGCGGTTCCATGACAGATGGGGTCTCCGATCAAGCCGTTAATGATCACTCTAGAGGAGGCCGAGGAGAGGATCATAGAGATCCAATCGCACCAGCATTGACCGAAACCCCGAGCACGAAGCATGTTGATCAGGTATGGCCATGAGAGCGTATCAAATGCCTTAGCAATATCCAGCTTAAGGAACAGCATGGGTCTCTTGGTATGGTGGAAGTGTCTGGCTAGGCCTTGGACAAAGAGGAAGTTGTCTTGGATGGTACGTCCTTTGATGAAAGCACTCTGCCTAGGAGAAATCAGATCGGGGAGGCGCTTAGCAAGGCGCGTCGCAAGGACCTTGAGGAAGAGCTTGGCAACGCTATGGAGTAAGCTGATCGGACGGAAGTCTGACATGGTGGTTGCGCCGTCAATTTTCGGGATGAGAACGACATGGGCACCATTGAGTCTGTCCAGGCCCTGCGGGTTCATATGGAAGAGCTGCTGGAAAGCAAGGAGCGGGTCGGGGATGATAACGCTGCCCATCGCCTTGAAGAAAGCCCCCGAGAAACCGTCCGGTCCCGGAGCACGGTCACCAGGCAGGTCTTTGATTGCTTGCATAATTTCTTCAGCTGAGAACGGCGTTTCAAGCTCAGAAAGGTTTAGTCTTGATAATCCCAGACCCTCCCAGTCAAAATCAGCCACAGCCTCTGCCGGTGTGCCCAGGATGGAGGTGAAATATTGCTTGGCTACCTGAGCCTTGTGAGCCTGTTCCGTGGCGATCGTATCGGGCGTGGTGAGCTTGGCTATGAAATTCTTCCGCCGGTGGCCATTGCATTTCAAGTGGAAAAATTTGGAGTTGGCATCACCAAAGCGCAGCCATTTAATTCTGGAGCGTTGTCGCGCCTTAATCTGCTCAATCACGCTCAGCCAGAGGATCCTAGATTTCAGGTCACGGCGAAGTTGGAGCTCGTCCTCTTCAAGGTTCCTGGACTCCTGTGCAACATCAAGCAACAACAGCGTGTCTTGAGCGATTAACAACTGCAGCCTCGTATCGCCAATGCAGTTTTTCTGTCAGAGTTTGAGGGCCCGAGCCGTTCGCTTAAGCTTGAGATCAAGGCGGCCCAGTGCATGGAGGGGCGGGCAGGGCTGATCCCAGGCACAAGAAACCACCTCCTTGAAGCCTTCTATATGAGTCTAGAAGTCTTTGAAACGAAAAATTGGCGATCTGCGTGGCACACCTTCACAGGTCAGTAGTAAGGGGCAATGATCGAACATGGCAGTGGCAAGCGGCAGCAGTCGAGAGTTGGAGAATCTGAGGTCCCAATCTAGGTCGCAGAACGCCCTATCCAAACGAACCAGCGTGGGGTTAGCCTGCTCATTCGACCAAGTGAACCGCCGGCCAGATAGTTTATTTCCTTGAGCTCACTGCGGTTCAACGCGTCACGGAAGCGCCGCATCATCCGGAGGTTGAGGTTGGAGTTGTTCTTGTCCCTAGCCTCGTAGATGAGGTTAAAATCACCTATAATCACCCACGGCCCAGGCGTGATAGAGCGGATGCGAGCAAGGTCTGCCAGAAACAGAAGCCTAGCATCGTCGTCACACGGCCCGTACACCGTGGTGAGCGACCAGGGCGCGTCTCCCGTTCTAGGACACAGGGAAACGATGATGGCAAAGGGGGAGACGTCTGTGCTTGTAACTTGGAATAGATCCGAGTCCCAAGCAAGGAGGACACCACCGCGAGTTTCAGCGGCCGGGAGGATGGCGTGCTCAGATAGTCTCGGCCCAATAGCTTCGGAGATCTCAGTGGTGGGGAAAACCTCTCGCTTGGTCTCTTGTAGGCAGACTAAAGAGCACCTAGCTTGATTAACCACTGTGCGAACAGTAGCTCTACGGGCGCGGTCATTAAGGCCCCGCACGTTCCAGTTGAGGATTGTGAAGCTACTCATGGTGACACAAGTCATGGACACAGGAAGCAGGCTAGCTCGAACAGGGAGCGGCGTGCGCTTGAAATCTTAAATGGTACGGCCGATGACAATCACGGGCTCGCCAAAGGAACACAAAGGAAACAGCTACTGGCGGTGCGGTGGCTACACCGCACGGCGAACACATAGGCAGAAGGCCTAGCTAACATGGAGCTAACATGATCCCAAACTATCAGACTAGCAGCGGCGCTTAGACAGCGCGGGCTCCTTCCTCTACGCCAAGAGCAGCACGGAGGTCCTCATCGGGCAGGTTGATGCGGGCCGGAGAGAGGACTCCTGCTGCTTTGGCCAGCTTGGTCGTGAGCTTCCCAAGCGGCGTCTTGAACCTGTCCACATAGCGCTCTCGGACTCTTGGGGTGAACTGCGAAGGCTTGTCGATGAACTCAAGCTGTTGGGCTAGCCTGGCCTGCGCCTTCTCTGCTGGGTCATGCCCTTGGGGAAGCCCACCTTGGCCACCCTCGAGCTTGAGCGGCGCGCAACTTCAGCAGGTGGTGGCGTCGGGATGAAGAGATCATCAGCAGGTGCTTGGGGGCAGCGGTGAGCTTGAAAGGAGGGGGGCCCATGATGGACGGAGGGAGCATGCCAAACACCTAGGAGAGGAAGGTGGTGTTGGCATCAACCTCAAGAGCCTGCAGCTTGGGCACCAGGGCATTGGTGTTGATCTCGGGATCTGCCAGGGCGAGGGAGCGCTCGGGGGAGGCAACGCGCGCAGGGATGAGAGGCAGCTCCGACTCCGGACGTGGCGCATCCATGTAGCCACCATTCGGCCATGGCAGCAGGGGGCAGGCCACTGGGCTGGGGGCGAGGGGGGCTACGAGCAGGTTCAGGTGCAAGCCCCAGCTCCGTTTTAGTGAGCCCCGTCCAGGAGGAGAGGACATGGTCAGTGAACAGCCACACCACGTCGTCCGCCCCGAACCCGTCCAGGATGGAGGGTGGCCGGCGGAAAGCCGCCGCATCGAGCTCGAGGAGGAGCGGATCCGAGCGCGTGATGTCGTGCCAGAAGCTCTCGACTTCTAGGAGGAAAGGAGCCTGAGCATCAGTCGCCGGCCAGGACACCGGGGTGCCGAGGAAAGCAGCGGTGTCGACAGAGCCCAGGGGGCGGGCACCCCCTGGAGGACTGGCATCAGGTGAGTCTCGATAGGAGCAGCAAGCGGGGGGACCGCGGGCTGCCGTCATGCCTTGGCCATGGGGAGCGAGAGCGACTGTAGGAGCGCTCAGAGCGCTCGGAGCCATCGGAGTCGAGAGGGCGCCGGACGGGGAGCCACGGCGGCAGCGGCCACCGCTGGAGCCCCCATGGCGCTGTTCTTGACGGCGCCTGGAAGGGCCGTCCTCACGGGCGGCACCACCGGAGCGGCAGCCAAGGAGAGCGCCCCGCCACGCCGGGCCAGCCCGGCTACGGCGACGGCGCCTGCCGCGATCGCGGTCGGCCTCATCATCTTCGTCGTCGCGACGCCTGGGGCGCGGGTGGTCGCAGTCACCAACGCGAGGAGGGGGGCAAGGTCGGCCTGACCGTCCTCGACATGCCGAGACCAGCTAAAGCGCTCCTCGAGCGGCCACTGGGGATCGTTGGCGCGAGGCAGAGCAGGGTCGCGGTCAGCAATCGGGGTGTAGTCCCTGGTGGTTTCGAGGTGGATGAGCAGGGGAAACTGCGGTCCCTTGAGCCCCTCGTCCCGGGGGCAGCCCTCCAGCAGCGTCTGACGGCCCGAGAGTCCAGGGGGCGGTCGATGATGGAGTGCCCCTAGGAGGTGGGGATGTCGTCAGGGCTCCATGCCCACACCCAGGCGAAGAGGTAGGCGGTGTTGGAGAGGGAGCTCGTTTGGCGCTCGAGCCGGTCGACGTGGCATGTCTTCCCCAGAGCATCCTGCATAGCCTCCTTGTACCACGACTGCACAGACATGCCCCCAATGGCGATGCGGCAGTAGTAGCGCCAAACCCTGCGATGCCCGTGCGCCGAGGGCGACCAGGCAGACAGGGAGAGAGCGATGCCACAACAAGAGACGACGCCCACGTCGAACGCAATGTCACGCTGCCTGACATGCGCGAAGCGGACCAGGAAGTGCTCCGGGTTGTGTTTGGACACATGGAGCTCACTGGCAGGAATGTTGAGGTCGCGCTCGATCGCCTTGGCCACCAGCTGCGGGGTGATGTCAAGGCGAGGCTCAGACATGGTCACTAGGAGCGCAGAAGCACGGAAGGCACGGGCTGCCGCCTCCATGGCAGGGGTGCAGATCGAGAACGAGCAGCCGCCAGAGGGACAGCGGGAAGCATCGCCCGGGCGGGTCGCCATAGCAGCTGGGGGTGGACAGGCCGGGGAGGGCGGGCGGGGTGGGGCGGCTTCACGGCAGGGGGGTGGGAGCGGGGCGAGGTGGAGGCAGAGGAGCGGAGCGGGCAGGGTGAGGGGCAGCAGTGGCGAGCGGGGGCACGGGGCGGCGGGCGAGGCGCTTGGGGCAGGAGGAGGAGCGGGAGCGGTGACCCCAGCACCAGCAGGCAGAGCACCGGACTGGATCGCGACACTCTATTGCACGGTGGCCACGGGCAAGACACCGAAGGCAGCGGCCCCGGAATCGCTTCAAATAGGCAGCCCGACGCTACTCCGCCATTACCCGCTCTGCCTCGGAGCGTTGCGAGGAGTAACGCGCGATGGACGAAGACGGTACGGGCGGTGCACGCCGCCGCTTCCTCGAGCAGACGAGTTGCCATTCCGGTCAGGGGGCAGCCGCGGGTATGGATGGAGGAGGCGGGGGGTGCGCAGATCTATCCGTAGGGGAACGGGAGGCATGGCCAGCGGCGATAAATGAGGATTCAGGGGGGGATACAGATGATAGACCGAAGGGCACCAGTGTAGGCCGGCGCAGGGAGTGAATGCGCGGCCGGCGCACCAGCGGCGGAACCAGAGGAGGCAGATCCATTACTGTTGGAGGCAGAGAAGTTAATGGATCCGAGCCTGGCCGCAGCACTGTTGGGGGAGCCAGGCAGGGGCCAGCCACGGGGAGGGGGAGCGGCTAGCGAGGGGGTGGAGGTGGACGACGCAGCCGGAGAGAATCGCGGCGTGGAGGTGGCCGACGGGGCGTTGAGAGCGCCCGCCGTGGGGCTTGGTGGAGGGGAAGGGGAGGGAGCCATCTCTAACCGTCGTACATGTTGACACTATGCTATGAGTGGTTCTCCAAACAGACAAGTGGAGAAAAGTACAGAGGCTAGGCTTGGGTTGCTAAAGTCCAAACCCACGAGCTCATCATGCAAGAAAAAACCATTCAGCAAAGAGGAACATGGGGGAAAACCTATCAGGGCAATATACAGCTAACTTCCCAGCACCACCGAACCATCACGGTCGTAGTTTTGCACACTTAACTGCCGCACTTTTCGACCGAACTTCCCAGCACAATATAAAAAAATTCAGAAACAAAAGCAGAAGCAGAGGATGACTGGGGAGTTCCAGTTTATCTCTTTTCTCTAATAACAAACTGCTAAAATAGAATGAAGTTAACTATTACAATTAATGGAAGTTAACTGCTACAGTATGAGGTATAGAACCAAGATATAAAAACGTTTTTTCCATCAAAACTAAATTAAAATACAAAAGTAGATGAAACACCACTAGCAACAATTGGGAGATTGAAAATTCAGAGTCCACAAGCATCATTTTACCCCCCCACCCCCCAACTTGCTCTCTCTGCCTGCTCCCTCCGTGAGAGAGAGAGAATGAATTGTGAATGTACTAGCAATTTGCCGATGTTTAACATGCTAACTACTAGAAGTGAACCATGGTCAAACCTATCAGTTAACTGACAACAACACACACACACACATGAACACCCTTTTTCAGCTCAAGCTAACGGCATTGGCATGCTCAGTCAACTCTTTTTTCATCTTAAGTTAACTGCTAACAGGAAAAATAATATTCATTGGATCCCCAAAATAATAAACCGGACAGGGATGTCTTGTCTCTTGACACAATATTATTTGCAAGTAAGAACTGAACATGCAAGTACACAGACATGCATCCTTGTAAGCTATACACATCACGTTAGTAAATGCTGCAGTTTAGATGCCCTGACGCATATTAGACCTCAACACTAAAATTCAGTGGCTACCCAAGTATCCAAATAGACAAGTAACACACCTTTTTTTCTTCGGTTTGAGGTAACTGAAATGGCCGGCTCAGTCAACTCCTTATTCAGTTCATGCAAACTGCTAGCTACAGATAACCCCCAAATAATTGCCAACTACAGAGGCTGGGTCGGAGGAGTAGAAGAAACCCAAAAAGCTAGCCGCTGGAGATCCACACCATGAACTGCTCGAGGACGAGATCCATCTAAGGCATGAAAAGAAAGTTAACTGAAGGAGGCAAAGAGTTTTAGCGCTACTGAAGTTAACTGAAAAGCGGGAAGTCACCACCGGAACAAGCTTCTGCGCCTCCACTAGAACGACGGCATGGGGAAGGTGTCACCGGAGCTGGAGCCGGGGTGGGCAGGGCTATGCCGCCGGAGAGGGAGTAGGCCACCCACCACGGGCCTAAAGAAGGGTGCGCTCCACCCAGCTCCCCACGGCAGCGGCGCCTGGCTTCGATGGGGCCGGGAAGGCACAGTGGCGTGAGTCAACGCCCGAAACCATGGCTGCAGGGTGAGCTCGCGCGGATTTGGTGGTCGGAGTGCCGTGAAGAGAGGAAGCCCGCCGTAGAGTGTCGCATGGCAGGATGCAGGAGGGAGGAGCGGTTGTGGCCTGCGACGCAAGTGGGGAAGCCAGGGAGTACAGGCCATTCTACAGGGTGATTAGGAAATTGCGGAAGCTTGGTTTGATCAAGCTGCTGAACCTGGAGGAGCACCGCGCGCGGCAGAGGTCGAGGAATGGTGCGCGCCGCGGGTTGGTGGTGGAGCGCGGCTGCGGCGGCCGGTGTTGGCGTACTACGCGCGGGGCGGCGACATGGCCAGGATTGGCTGCATGTGGTGGCAAGGGGCGGCGGCGGCGGCGCCTGGAGAAGGTGGTTGGGGTGGCTGGGGGCGCGCAGCAGCCGGCGGCAGACCAGAGCTCGCTCGCTCCCTTCGGGAAAAGAAACTGCTATGAGAGGTATCCTGTGATACGGGAGCATATGTGCTCCCATGATACGGACTTCTGGGCCCTCGGATCTCAGATCCAACGGCAAACAGGGAGCTGCTGTAGCTGCTGTACTTGTGCGCATTTTTCAGATTTTTACGAGGGCTTTTTTGCAAAAATGTCATCATTTCACAGGAGCTCTTGGATCTAAGATCCAACGGCCGAGCTCGCACGGGAGCACCTAAGCTTAGGTGCTCCCGGAGCACCTGATATTTTCCCGCTAGGAGAGGTTGGGGTTCCTGAATAACCTTATTGGCCTTGTTCGGTTTGGGAGGGTTTGAACAGGTTTGAAAGGGATTGAAGGGGATTAAATCCCTTGCAAATCAAAATCCTTCTCAAACCTCCCCAATACCCTTTAATCCCTGTGGCAAGGGGATTAACCGAACATGACCTAACTTTAGAGGGGGTTTATATTAGTAGAATAACTATTCTGATAACACTTCCGCACTGCACGCTCAACGCAAGTGCACGTCATTCTTTGAACCAAGTGTGCTGCAGTACTCACACGAGTGAACTTCTCGTCGGAAAAAACTGCACACGTTGTTTTTTCGGTACTGTTTTTGCTCTAATTTTTTAACCGTTTATCGGAATGAGGCGTGTATTATAGCGTTGAAAAGTTATGGATTAGGCGCAACTTTGACATGTTGAACACTTTTCGAGATTCCACATGGTTTAAGAGCAGTTTTGAAAATGGTGCTAAACATGACGAGTGGCAGCAAGCGTTTTTTCGCGATTTCTTCTAAACCGCTCGTCGGAACGAAGCAAATGATAGACCGTTGGAAATATATCGTCGAGGCGCATCTTTTTCATATCTATTATTTTCTCTAATTCATTACGGTTTAAAAGCAGTTTCAAATTTACTGAATCGCGGAATTTTGTTTTTCAAATTTTTTTAAATTTTTGGTACTGTTTTTGCTCCAGTTTTCTAACCGTTTGTTGAAATGAGGCGTATGATACGCCGTTGGAAAGATACGGACGAGGCGCAACTTTCATATGTTGAAATGTTTTTTAGATTCCTTACGGTTTTTAGTTAATTTTAAAAATCGTGCGGCGGACGACAAGAGGCAGCGGCCGTTTTTCGCGAAATTTTTACAAACCGGTTGTCGAAATGATTCAAATGATATGCCGTTGGAAAGATATCGACGAGATGCAACTTTTTCATGTTGAGCACTCTCTCTAATTTTTTATGGTTTAAGAGCAGTTTTAAAATTAGCGAAATGCGGACACTCTGTTTTTCGCAACACTAAAATTGACGAAGTGAACTCCATCTAACGGAAAAGAGCACTGCTTCAGATGTAAAGACGCACTGCATCCGACGGGCAAGCAAAATCCATGATTTCTTTTGTCTTTATTTTCGTTATTCTTTTTTTAGTCGGACACCATATGAGCTGCATCCGAGGGCCAAGCGCACCGATTTGAATCAAGTTGGTGATTCGCCTTCGCATCGCATGCACAAGTGAACTTCATGATTTCTTTTGTCGAACGTAATTTTTTTAGACAAGTTTTTGTTGTCTTTTCTTTTCAATTATTTTAAACGAGAGTGGACCGCAGTGAGGAGGCAAGTGAACCGCGACATATATCGAAGTGAATCTGATTACTATCTTTTGTTGTCGCACTAAATTTTTAGCACTTTCATTTTTTGGGCACAAATGTACAACATCACTCTCAAAAGTTAACCACATCTGAGGACCAAAAGCACAGCATGCGTTGATGTAGTCGACTGGTTTTTAAAGCGCACGAAACAAATTGCACTTCATACATAGGGATAATAAACCATATTCTTTTTACACAAACTAAGTGCACTTCAAAAACAATTCTCCAAAAAATGTAACTGTACTGCATAGCTGGGCAGTGCATGCTGCATCGTTGAACTTTTTGAGCTGCATAGTTTTTGTTCACAAGAGGTGATGTAGGGTGGAACCCTAATTCGTCGATCTTTCACGTTTGGAGGGGATCCTACGGGGGAAACATGAAGAACACGCGGAAGCACGAGGGGAAGCACGGGGAAAACGAGAGGAAATCACTCAACCAACAAGGAATCGATCACACAAGTGCTAGATCAACATACACACATGAGATCCACAAGATACATAGTCAACTAGGGTAAGGATACAACGGAACCGTTCATCTCCAAGAGGAGGCCTTGAATCCACGAGGGGATCTTCCCGTAAAGGGGGTCTTGAATCCGAGAGGGATCTTCTCTTAGACGGAGGTCCTGATCTCCGAGGCAAAGTAACCGAGTGGATGAGCAAAGGCTCTCACATAAATATGAGCTAATCCAATGCTAACCCTCAAAGTGGGGAGGAGGAGGTCTATTTATAGTGCTAAGCCACGAAGGGGTAAGTGAGGGACGAAGGGGTACACGGGCCTCGGCCCAAGTCATGCGCGCAGGCAAGGCCGGATGATCCGGACGTGGTCCCGGATGATCCGGGCGTCGGGGTCCGGACGATCCGGCTGGAGTTCCGGATGATCCGGCCAGAAGCCTTCAGTGCCTTGGTGCATTTACCCGGACGATCCGGGAGGGTCCGGATGATTCGGCTGGGCGGATGATCCGGACGGCGGTCCGGACGTCCGGCTGGTTCCAAAGAACCGCTCGTCTTCTTCTTCTCCTTTCTTCCGTCTTCTCTTCCATGCTTGGCCTTGGTCCTTGGATTCTCCATGGTCATCTTGGTTGTACCTGAGTGTATGCAAGGTCCATGCATGAGGTAGTAGCCGTGTCTCATATGGGGAAAGTGACGGTTCGAAGAGGAGTGAATTCACCTTGTGTCCAATGGCGTATGTTCGAGGTCTCGTCATATGTCCTCTTGGGGCTTGGAGAGTAGTCGGAGTGTACATGGGGATGAACGTGGGATGCTCCGCATCATACCCCCCCCCCTTGGGAAAGATCCGACCTCGGATCGTGATCGTCATCACCATGGAAACGGGTGGCGTGGACGGACTTGTAGTGGGACGTAGGTGAAGGTCTTGCGCAATCCAAGTACTCCAAGGTGTCTCCGGTATGTGGTACATGCAAAATGAGCAAACACAAAGTACACTTGGAAATACAATGGATGCTCAATATGTATATGTTATCATGCAATTGATGGTGGGCAATATGATCATGATGTATGAATATGCCATCAAGGAAGATCACAACAAATTTGCTAAGGAAGTGAACAAGCTCATATATCATGGATGACATGGTAATACAAGATGCAACAAGGCAATCATAGTGTGAGTCGATCCATGCATGAGGTGCAAACTTGTGGTGAGTATGATATGTCCATCGAGCATGACATGGATGAGCATAATCAATAAATATGGAGGTGTTGGTGTACCAAAGCTCGATGTCGAGACATGAGTGGAATTCCGAAGGTGCATCCAATAAGTGCAAGCGTTCCTCCATGTCAAGGTCCATGTAGCCAATCTCCAATGTCGCTCCTCAGTTCACGAGATGTATCATATAGACAACAAGAAGGAAACAACAATGAAAGAGTGACCCATCCAATATGCGTATTTGAGGATGGCTCAAAGAGGAGTTCACCTTTATGAGAATGTCGAAAATGTTGGTGTCGCACATCATGTATGCCTTCGCATAACCAATATGTCTCGTGGTGGTCCCGCCTTGTAAATCCTTCAAAATGAAAGAACATGACAAACACTTGGAAAAATAGATGAGGGTAGGAAAATGGCAAAACCGATCATTCGTGTGGTAAGATACCCAACAAGTGTATGGATCATGCTCATCATAAGAAATGAAAAGGGAGTATTGCATAGTATGGAGGCATATGATGCGAGAACAACCAAATGCAATAGGCTCAATCAAACAAACATGCATCACAAGTAAAGTGTCCAAGTCTCCAAGATCAATAAGCATAGCAAGTTGGCACTCAATACAAGCTGATATGAGAGATGCAACTAATGGAGACAAGAGGCAATGATCATGACAAATCAAGTGAGAGGCATCAACATCTATGTCATCAACCCAAGAAAGCAAGTAATAGTGGAATATGGGTGATGCAACATAGCAAGCAATCATAGCGATCATGTTAAGCAAGCTAGTAGTGCGAAGATGCAACATACTAGAAGGAATCATGGCAAGCATGTCATGTGTGCAAATAGTGGGCATGAATAATTCACATGACATAGCACAAGCATGAAAGCAAGATGTGAGAAAAATCGCATGAATATCTTGGTAAGAAGCCATATGTAAATAGCAATAAGGCATCATGACTCTCCCAACACAACAAGCATCAATAGTATGGGGCACATGATAAACATGGCAATAGCAACAAGGATCTCCACCAAGCATGCAAATACACATAGGGATATCATAATGGTTCATCATGGGTAAATGCAAGCAAGGGTCACAATTGCATGGCAAAGGCATAGGAGCAAGCATAGCATGCAATGTGAACACGGTAAAATGAGCATAAGGTGACAAGTGGTAGATGGCCCATAGCCGTGTGAGAGCCAAGTAGAAGAGATGCGCGTAGTCCTTGCACGAAGGGAACGGTGGTAAGGATAGTCCACGGGATCCCAAGTCATCATTGCTCTCAAGAGCTCGTTTCGTCAACTCTTGGGATTGAGAGGTTGACGAGTATACGTGAGTACCTACACAAAATAAAGACAAAGGGAAAATTGTGTGTGCATGGTATATGTACACATCATCCATCATGATGCGCACGTGCGTGTGTTTGTTAGCACAAAATATCCAACGCTCAAATAAATGAGATGCGTGATATAGAAACATGTCATCCATCATGAGAGGTTTGTTATGATGTGTGTCATAATGGAGACTCAAAGGATGTAATGCATTACTAGCAATATCTAGAGCATTGTTATTCATGGAACGCATATGGTGCAGGCAATTATGGGAATCATGCAAAGTATGAAATGCATCAAGATCTCCTAATATGTATGAGGAAACTATGGGGGTCTCCTCATGAGCATGAGTAGCAACATCACATGGAGAATATTGACAACATCCCAAACAATGCATATTCGAAACAATGTGATCATGGCATGGCATAGTGGATGAATTGCGTAAATCATGTAAAGGAAGCATGGCAATATCATCATAAGAGAAGCAAAAGCCAATGACCATCATCTCGTCATCTATGCCATAGGTGCAAATGGGATTTATTTTAATGGGGCATGCATAGTTACTATGTTGAGATTGAAATGATGCAATATGGGAGATCTCACTCATAGCATATGACAAGTTCAATGGATTGTCAAACATGAAGTGACCAATAGAATTTTCACATTTTATCCTATGAAGCATAGCATCACAACTAGGCAACTCAACATGCTCATCGTCATATTCATCATAAATAGGTAAGTCAAGGCATGAAGAAGTCTCACTAGCATGAAGCATGGTAATAGGTGGGTCATCATCATGGGAGCAATCGTTGTCAAGAGCGTCCACTAGTGGGACAAGAGAAGCACCATCACCTATGTTACCTTTGGAGTGTCGCTCATGTGTTGTAGGTGAGGTGTTGAAGATCGTCTCGTTGTCACCTTCATCTTGATGGAACCATGTGGGGGTGCATCATCGTCCATCATGGCCATCGTCGTCTCCATAGGAGGTATGGACTCATCAATGGTAGGCGTGTCGTCATGTAGGAGACCTAACACCAAAGGAGAAAACACACAAGGAGTAGAGGATAAGTCGTTAGAAATCATAGTGGCCTCACATGCCGTGTCAACTACCTCACTCTCTAAGTGTTGTGGCTCACTCACTCCCTCAAGGATGCTCTCACTCATATGGCTGGTGGAGTCACTCAAATGGCGCTCAACCTCACATAGGATGTGTGGCATGCTCTCATGTGTGGGACTAGTGGTGGTCACACTCATCCTCTCATAGGAAATGCTCTCAATGTCACGTATGGTGGAGTCACTCATGTCACTCATGGGGTGCTGGCTCTCCTCACATGGCACTTGGGGCATCTCGACATATGTGGGTGTCGGAGAGATGTTGGTGCAAACGTCTCCATGCTCAACTCCTATCGCCGTGGTCGAAGGGGATGGCCCTTGCTCGACCTTCTTGTCACTGTCTTGGTGTGGGAGGCCCATATGATGTGGCACCTCGTAGCTCGTGTCCATGACCGAAGGGAGTTTCCCATGCTCGGCCATTTTCCTTGGGGGGCTTCCGAAGATGGAAGTGTCGCCCTCACTCGTAGTCGGTCGCCTTGGACTTGATGAAGTCGATGTAGGCGTACTCGTGGGCAGTAGGCGAATATGCCGTACATCCAAAGGCGAAGATGCCTTGATTGCACTTGGCGAAGATGCCAAAGTGGTTGGTGTAGCCGTAGCGCCGTCTTGGTGGTGGTCGTCTCGCGGTCTTCTTTTGTGCTCTTGAAGCTTGGACTTGGCGTGAAGTAGGTCTTGTTGGGACTTGTGCATTTGCGCTCTTGGAGCATCTTCATGATGATGATGTCGGTGTCGTGCTTGAGCTCGTAGAAGATGTCGTTCGTTGTCGTCGTGCACATGTTGCTTGGAGGTGACTTGCCCTTCATGACGATGTTGATCACGAACGTGATGGTGGTCGCCATGTAGATGTGGACGAGGACGATTTGCACTTGCATCTTTTTCGCGCTCCGAAGACTTGTGGCTTGACCGTCGTCGTCTTGAGGATGATGAAGTGGAAGAAGACTTGATCAAGGTCCGAATCTCCTCCATCCTTGCATCTTGCTCCTCTTTATGTGCGGCAAGCTTCTTGTCGATGTAGTCCCTTCTTCTTGCTTCGGAGTGACGAATGTCGATGGAGATGTTCTCGATGCGCTCTCGCAATCTTGATTGTGTGCCTTGCACTTGTCGTTGTAGATCGAAGATAGACGCTTTGGAGATGTAGTTGTTCACGCCGTCGTTGTTGTCGTAGACCGGAGAGGAAATGCCTTGCCTATCCATCACAAGACTTGAGCAAATATGAGTGGGAGAAAGAGAAGAACTAATACCAATGTACCTTTGACCAAAGTTGAAGATGAATCAAGTTCACTCAAATGTGGACAATGAAATAGCACTATTGGTACCGATCCTTGTCGATTCTCACACCTACACAAGTAAAGCTTATAGTGGAGCTCGGTGCGGATAGTGGCACAAAAATTTAATGCAAAATGTTAGCAAGAGTCAATAATGTTGAAAAAGATTCACAAATTCGCAAGTGAAACAAATGGACCAATAGCAAAGAATGGCACACGGAAACACACACACACGGATAGATAAATGGGGTCGTGCAACCAAGGAATGAGCTTAAAATGTGGAATCCACCAAAACGCTCGTGTTGCACAACTCAAGAGAGACGCTAGCACGATTGCTCAATAGGCGGATACGACACTTGTGCACAACCTATAAGATGCAAAATGGATATTCTTTCTATCCCAAGTATGCTATGTATGTATGGTTCCCGGTGTTTCTCTCAAGCATGATATCATATGATGTAGATTTGACAATCTTATATGCAATGTGGTATGATGCTATGGCACTTGCTTACAAGCTTCTTTGCTCTCTCTTTTTCTTTGCTTAAAAGCTTTATTTCTCTTTTTTTTTGTATGCCCACTTTTGCACAATGCACAAACCAAGATAGCAATTGTGTATATGCGGGAACAAACTTGAGGCACAATGGATGATATGATACCAAGATGATATGGTATGTATGTAATGGAATGTAAGATCACTAATGTGCACAAGTAACGTTGCCGGCAATACTCAAATGGCTAGTCTCGATAGGTAAGTGACGCAAAATGGGCTAGGGGTTAACAATGCAATTGCAAGGGTATATAAAAAGGTGTCGTCGAGGTTACCATCCTTTGCGATGATGAGTGGCGGTGTTCTTGGTGTAGATACCAAGATGATGGAGACTCGTCCCTAAGTAGCCGAAACACCTTAGGAAACGGAAAAACCGCAAACTCAAAATCTCAAATGACAAATGTCAAAATGGTGGTAGCGGAAAGCGGTGGTGGTGTTGCACTAGGCAATGCGGACGGAATGATGGGCTATAGACGAGTCGGAGTTGAAGTTGCCGTCCCTAAGTAGGCGAAACACCTTAGGAGACTCAAGTCACTACTCAAAGAACCTCAAATGCTATGGGGAACAAAATGGGTTAGGTTGCGGAAGTCGGTGGTGGCTATGCGGATGATATGGTGGAAGGCCTAGGCAAACTTGCCAAATTTCAGAAAATATGATGGAGTAAAATGATGTTGGTGGTATTTTTGTGGGATGGGGGATGTCAAGAGCTTCAAAACGAGCTAAAGAACGTCAAAATCGGACTCCGGATGAATTAGTTATGGCCAAAACAAAAATCTGTCAGTGTCAGTTTCAGGGTTAACCGGACATCCGGGAGGAGGTCCGGATGATCCGGGCTCGGTCCGGATGATCCGGTGTACTCGGATGATCCGGGTTCGTCGACTCGGTTACATTTTACGGGTGCGTGGGGTATCCGGACGTCCGGGAGACGGTCCAGCTGATCCGGGAGGTGTCCGGATGATCCGGGAGAAGGTCCGGATGATCCGGGCAGGTCAAACTGCTCGGGATTTCCTCTCGGGGACGAAATTTTGGGTGGAATTGGGGGATTTTGGGGTCAAAATTGACGAGATTTTGTGGATGGAAGGTGGAGAAACTTGGGGAGATGCTAGATCCACTTGAAACCAAGCAAATCCATGGATCAAAATCAACAAAACATCATCAAACCAACAAATGACAAAAAAAATTTGGGGCTATTTTTGGTGGGGATTTTTGGATTTAGGACGAAAACAACAAAATCAAGCTAGAAAAAGAGGGGTAGGGGCTCCAAAAACGTGATCAACGTGGCTCATGATACCATATGATGTAGGGTGGAACCCTAATTCATCGATCTTTCACGTTTGGAGGGGATCCTACGGGGGAAACACGAAGAACACGCGGAAGCACGAGGGGAAGCACGGGGAAAACGAGAGGAAATCACTCAACCAACAAGGAATCGATCGCACAAGTGCTAGATCAACATACACACATGAGATCCACAAGATACATAGTCAACTAGGGTAAGGATACAATAGAACCGTTCATCTCCAAGAGGAGGCCTTGAATCCACGAGGGGATCTTCCCGTAAAGGGGGTCTTGAATCCGAGAGGGATCTTCTCCTAGACGGAGGTCCTGATCTCCGAGGAGAAGTAACCGAGTGGATGAGCAAAGGCTCTCACACAAATATGAGCTAATCCAATGCTAACCCTCAAAGTGGGGAGGAGGAGGTCTATTTATAGTGCTAAGCCACGAAGGGGTAAGTGAGGCGAAGGGTACACGGGCCTCGGCCCAAGTCATGCTTGTGAGTAAGGCGGATGATCCGGACGGGTCCCGGATGATCCGAAGGCGTCGGGTCCGGACGATCCGTGGAGTTCGGATGATCCGGCCAGCAGAAGCCTTGGTGCCTTGGTGCATTTACGGACGATCCGGGAGGGTCCGGATGATCCATTTGGGCCGGATGATCCGGACGGCGGTCCGGACGGCGGCCTGGTTCAAAGAACCGCTCCGCCTTCTTCTTCTCCTTTCTTCATCTTCTCTTCCATGCTTGGCCTTGGTCCTGGATTCTCCATGGTCATCTTGGTTGTACCTGAGTGTATGCAAGGTCCATGCATGAGGTAGTAGCCGTGTCTCATATGCGGAAAGTGACGGTTCGAAGAGGAGTGAATTCACCTTGTGTCCAATGGCGTATGTTCGAGGTCTCGTCATATGTCCTCTTGGGGCTTGGAGAGTAGTCGGAGTGTACATGGGGATGAACGTGGGATGCTCCGCATCAAGAGGTGTACAACAAGCAAACCACTAGTGTACCGCAAGCTCCCTGCATCCACACTATAGGTTTAGTTTATAATGAACTGCAATATATTCAACACTCTTTTTCCAATCGATACGAACCAAAATCCTCGACACCACCAAACTGGGGGTTCGCCGGACTGCACCACCGTGCTGGAAGAACTTCACTCAAGAAAAAAGAGAGCCGCAAGTCATGCACCACCGGACTGCACACTGAAACCACATGATGGGAAGTGCACAATCCAAATCTGCAAAAAAGAGAGCAAATAAAGCTTTCCAGAACTGTACATGGGCAACTAGTGCTTTTCAGTACTGCATTGTCAACGCCGCATGCTATCCACACACAAACGTTGAACTCCTAGCACACTGTAGTTAACACTTTGCCTAAATAAATAAAGCAAACTGCACAAAATCATTTTCTTGGGGCAGTATGAACCGCACAACCCCGACGACGAGCTGCAGGGACATGATTTGCGAACTCGAGATGAATTTGATGAACATCTGCAGTGCACTAGGGAAGAAATGGGTCGCAGCAGCCTCAGGAATTTCCTATCCACGGAAGGAAACTGCACGCCGCGCCCAACCAAACTACTCGACGCCGCGCCAGGAAATTTGGTCCATTTTTCATTTTGACAGCGAACTACAAAACAATATTCAGTGAGCTTCAACACCAAAATCAAATTAACTGCAATAGTTGGAGTTGGGTATAGCAGTTTTAACTGTTGCCATATTTTGTACAGCTCGGTGGGGTCTCGCGCCGGACAGTCCTCATTGGAGGATTCGCTGAGCTCAGACGCCTTGGCGAGCGAGACGCCTCCAAAGGCCCTTTCCCTAAGGTCCAGGCGCGACACTGAGGTGTCGTCTCAACGGGACCCGGACCAGGGGGCATATCTCTGGAGCCGGACACACGGGAGCGATGGGCCCCAAGCGCGTCGACGGCGGGGGCGATCTCGGGTTCGGCCCACAACCGGACAAGATCCTGGAGACCTTTAAGGCTCCAAGATCAGGCAAGCAGCCACCTTTGACGGGGGAAGCTTGCCTACTCCGCTAGCAACCTCTGTCCAAGCAGAGCTACCGGGCGGCCTATCGACAGCGTTAAGGAGCGCCTCTATCATCGATGAACATCGGACCCTCATGGGTGCGGTGATTGAAAAGATTCAGTCCGCCGAGAGCGGGCTGAATGAGTCCTGCCTTGGACTTATAAAGGCCTTTGAGGTATGTTTTCTAAGAAACCCTTGGGGAATTGTCATAATATGAGTAGTAGCCCCTGATGCACTGTTCGACGAAAGAGAGAGAGCCGGGCAGGGGATCAAATCCTCTGCTTTTGCAAGAGCCTTTGTTTAATGACGTATACCCCATTGTGTGAAAATAGGCATCTGCGGAGAAGACGGCTGCTCATAATGCGGAAGTGTCCGGACTGAAGCAGAGCCTGGAACGAGGCCGAGGAGGAACTTGGCCGTGTGAAGAAGCAATTGGAGGACAAGCAAGGTATGTTGAAACATTGTCTTGAATTTGGCACGAACGAGTAATTGTGCCTAGTGAAAAGTATTTGTATTGTATGCTCTAGGAGCGAGTGTCGAATATGGGGCGCTAAAGAAGGCTGTGGCTGATGCCAACGAGAGGGCTGCCGCCGAACAGGCGCTTCGTGAGAAACACGAGGCCAGGGTCATCGCAGCTGAGCAAGAGCTCCAGGAGGCTGTAAAGAAAAGAGAGGGCTTGGAGCAGAGTCTAGTGGGGAAAGAATCCGAACTTGCCCAAGCTCTCCAAGCCGTGGAAGATGCTCGGGAAGAAGCCCGAGGTGCTGTGCGGGACATTCAGGAGGCCCGGAAAGTTGCGACTGGTAAGGCTTTTTGTATTCATGGCCATTTTTACATGATAGTGGGAAGAACTCAAAGCGGCAAGCTGAATTCATGTTTTTCCAGGGGCATTTGCGGATCTGCCTCGCAGCATATCAGATGCCGCCCAATTCTATCGGACCAAGGAGAAGAAGACTGCGGAGAGGGATTTCTGGTCGCAGTATTTGGCGCCGAACTATCCGGTGCCCTTTATCGATCAGCTGAAGCAGCTGGTCGAACTACACTAGGCGGGCGAACTAGCCATGAAGGACTTGGATGTCCGGCTGTGGCCCGCAAAGCCCATTCCAAGCAGTTATTTCGGACTCGTGAAGCGGATTGTGGGCGCCTGTCCTCAGCTTGATGTTGTTAAGCAATCGGTCTGTATAGAGGGTGCGCGCATCGCGTTTTCCCATAAAAAAGTGCATTGGGGAAGCTTGACGCAGAGAAGCTGATGACCGAGGGGCCGCCAGAGGGTAAGGAGCACCACAAGCCCGAGCTGTACTATGAAGGTGTACTGAAGGGAGCCCGCCTTGTGGCGGATAAGTGTACCAAAGACATTATATTTCCCTGAGGGCATTCACGCCGTTCTTTGTAATATGGGATAATGGCACTTTTATTATTTATTGCCAGTTTTGTGTGAACATTTGTTCTTCCTGTGCGGCTGTTTAGTGTATGTAAATCCTGAGAGTTGGCCAGTCATCGGCTTTTGCCCCCACGAATGAAATACGGGGGTGTTCGGGAGATAACTGAACACTCTTTATCCCAAGTCTGGGTCCTTTTAAGGAGGTGTTCCTCACCACGAACCAGGCAATCAGACTATAAGGCTTTACCACTCTCACTTAGCCATATGAATTCGAGTATGGTCGGCGCAGCCCCTAGTGTTCGGAAGGCCGAACTAGGGGCTCTATTGGCGCCTGATCGGAAGACCGATCCGTCGCACTCTGCATTTATAATGGCATTATGCGGAATAAATCTTTAAGGATTTTACAACCTCTCGAATAGCTGACCAGCTCTCGCTGTATCATGACAGTCAATTTTTTCTCTACTGAGGTGCTCGTCCGGCAGATCCGGGACACAATCGCAGTAGCTCTCCCAGCGCTACCTTAGCCGATATAACGGAACGTAAGGTACCAAAACATGGGAGCCTGGCAAACCCAATCAATGACCCAAGACATGATTCGGAGCTGATGCATATAGTGCTATAAGTTCGGGGTTTCGAGCGATCGAAAAGGTGGTCGGACTTTATTGCCGTACTGCGAAGCCCCTGGCATAATCGGGCGTGACACGAGGCGTCGATGAGAAACGACGGCCAGTAAGTGTTATTTAAGTCTATGCATTGTAGTAGGATGATATGTCTATGCATATGAGTACGATTTATGATGATAAAAAGAGGTGTTTTTGGCGGAACCTGTGATGGCCGGACTAGAGGGGGCTGTGAGTGGATCTGAAGTGAATCCGGACTGCCTTCTCTGGGGGGGGGGGTCACATGCATGTTCCTGCCCTTGTGTGTCCGGGCCGATTCCACGTCGCCAATCCTGTTCTGCGTCAAAGTTAGTTTGTAAAGGCAAATACTTGGAGGCGGCTGAGTGTCCTCTTGTGGTTTGTCCGAGGGTTCCTAATTGGACCCTGGTTAACCCAGCCGATATACCGTGAAGTAGCGCGGACTCCTCGGTTTGTGTCCGGATAGTTGGCTGTCATATCAAAATTTTGATAGGCATGCACAACTCGCTACTCCGGCAGCTGTATGATTTCCGCTCTAAGGGCAGGGTTCGGCCTTACCCATAGGTGTGATTATATCACATGGTGTTCGCCTAATGGTTTACCACGTGGAATCTAGTCAACGTGGTTCATCCCGTTAGCATATGGTAAATTACCGTATGAGGGGAAGGTGCCAAAGAATTATTCTTTGGCGTTACATTTTTTGGTGAATCCGAAGACCACAGTTAGAGTGGTGGGCGGATAAAACTTGGCCTTTGCACCTGGCATCTTTTAAAAGATGTTATTTGTGGTTTCACACCCGTGGGGGCTTTATGTGTCATGGAGCCCCCGGACTACTAGGTCTAGATGTACTGCGATTGAATTGTTGTGGTTGATGTGATCGGGGGGATCGGCCGTACTTTTATGCTTTGGGGGGGTCTCTTGACTAGATGCGTCCCCTCATTGTTTCCGGCACACGACCAGCCGCTTTGTTTTGAGGATCCGGCATTCTCTATTGGTATGCTTTGCCGTACTTCTAGGAGTACCATGAATGTCACATGGTTGATCGAGTGTGTGGCTCGGGCCGGATAGGCTTGACCTGTTCTTTGCCCGCTGACCGGGCTGGGAGTTGCTGGACTTGGCACCAGCTTCCCTGACTTGACGTTTATGACCATTGCGCCGAGGCTTGAGGATGTCTCGTCGTGTATCCTTCGTATTGTCTTGGACCGTAGTGATGTGTTGATGTCGGGGTATGTGCCTTGGGTTCTCCTGCTTAGGTTGAGGTAGCCAGTTGTGCTGTGTGTACCCCTTGTCGGGGCGGTCGGGTCCGTATTTTTTGGTGGCCAGGACCTTGGTCCTTCTGTCCACGAGCAAATCTTGGTCAGCTTTAACCTGATGTTGCTTCCTTTGCAGGCTCCTTGCCGTGGCCATGAGCCATCGCTTGAAGTGAACTTGTTCCACTGGATCTTCAGGCACGTCGAATTCGTCATTGCCAAGGCTTACCTCGTCCTCGGAGGGGGCATATAGTTGTCCCTCTCCAAGTATCCCACCGTGGCCAGTCCGGCCTACTTAAAGGCAGGCTGTTTAGGGTTGTACTCCTCTTCGGCACCATCCAGATTGTTTTCGTCTCCTGGGTCAGTATTGCTGTGGCGGGGCTTGGAGAGGTGTCGACGACGCCCATGCTTTGCTTTTCTCCCTGAGGGATTATCCTCCGTTGCCTCATCGCCCTCGGTTTCCTTCGAAGTGTCCACCATATATATATCAAAGGAAGAGGTGGCTGTCCACCACCCAGTGAGCGGTGGTTCATGTTCTTCTCCTGCATCTTCGTCCATACCGTCGATGTCTTCGTAGTCGAAGTCAAGCACGTCGGTTAAATCATCGACCGTGGCAATGAAGTGGGTGGTGGGTGGGCAACGAATTCCTTCGTGACCTGCTTCCCACTCGAGCCGGACATAGTTCGGCCAAGAGCCTCCTGGCAAAGAGAGAGACTTTAATGAGTTCAGCATGTCGCAAAGGGCGAGTGCTGGAAGATATCCGCAGCGGAAAACTCCATTACCGGAGCCCAACCAAGGTTGGCGGGCTCAGGAGCGCGCGGACTGGAACCTACAACCGGATACGAATCCGTGGGTCCGGAGTCACAGGCTTCCTCAGAAGTGAGGCATGTGTTCGGCTCCACCACTGATGAGTATACGGCCTGCGGGGTGGGGTCCATCCCTCCGTCCTTAGGCAACGCAGCCTGCTCCGGATTTAGGTCCGGTGCTACTTCAGGGGTGATATCCTGAGCATTGTCCGACGCAGGTCTAAGCCGTGCTCGTCGTGACTGTCCGGTGCTCCTAGCATAGGCCCGAATCCGTCGAAGATCACGTCTCCGCGAGTGTCCGCCGTGTAGTTTAGGTTTCCGAACCTGATCTGGTGGGCAGGAGCGTAGCTGTCGATCTGCTCCAGATGGCCAAGCGAATTAGCCCGCAGTGCAAAGCCGCCGAACACAAAGATCTACCCGGGGAGAAAAGTTTCACCCTGGACCATGTCGTCGACGATGATTGAAGGAGCCATCGAGCCTTGCAACGATGACACAGAGGAACTCTCAATGAAAGCACCAATGTCGGTGTCAAAACCGGCGGATCTCGGGTAGGGGGTCCCGATCTGTGCGTCTTAGGCTGATGGTAACAGGAAGCAAGGGACACAATGTTTACCTGTGTTGGGCCCTCTCGATGGAGGTAAAACCCTACTTCCTGCTTGATTAATATTGACGATATGAGTAGTACAAGAGTAGATCTACCACGAGATCGTAGAGGCTAAACCCTAGGAGCTAGCCTATGATGATTATGATTGTAATTGTGATCGGCCTTCTAAGGACCAACCTCTCCGGTTTATATAGACACCGGAGAGGGCTAGGGTTTACATGGAGTCGGTTACAAGGAAGGAAATACAATATCCGAATCGCCAAGCTTGTCTTCCACGCAAAGGAGAGTCCGATCTGGACACGGGACAGAGCCTTGTATCTTCATGCTTCAATAGTCCGGACGAAGTATATAGTCCGGCTGTCCGGATACCCCCTAATCCAGGATTCCCTCACAAAGCAATCCTGGTTTGACAAAGTACTCTGCTGCTGCTGGTTTCAGTTCCCTCACTAGATTTGCAGGCTCACGACCATCCTCTAACACCCCGCCAGTGCCACTGATTTGAAGGAGCTCCGTGAGCGTGTACTTCTCATGGTATACAATTTCGTTCCTCCCTTTATTGCAGTCATTTTGGTTAGTAAACTTGTATGGATGAAAAATAATTGTGCTAGGAAGTTCATATCTTCAAACTAGATAGCTACGAAAAACTAACCACGACCAGTTTGAAAAAGAATCACCCTCACCCTGGCCACCCTCACGCCACTGCGACGCCTAGGCCGTTCACCGCTGGCACCACAGTCCGTTCACCGGTGACATAGAGGCCGTTCAACGATACAATGGTGAGGTCTATACTTTCCCCTTCCTCTTTTTATGTAGCCTCCGAGTCGAAGTTCACCTCATGTGTTGCTCCACTCGTAGCTCCCAGCCTACCCTCGAGCAAGTTCGTACCGTGCACGAGATTAGTTCAACCTGTGTACTTGGTATGTTTGTGGGAATGTCTGAGCAAAAAGAGAAACCATATATTTTTTACAACAGTTCGACTCTGCATCCCATGAGTTCCTGATTTTCTTTTGTGCAACAGTTCAACCTCGACGCTTGTGGCAGTCCCACAAGGACGAGTGTGGTCTACGATCAAATTAGGTCAGACCCGCCCCTCCCATCAGTGCATCTCCCCCCTTCCTTCTCTCTCGTCCATAACCTCGGCCGCCGGCCACCCCGGTCCTGCAGGATGATGTGAAACAATCAGTTCAATTTCACATTGACTAACTCGTCACACACTTAGGTCAGTTTTTGATTTAGTATAATTCAATACGAAATCTAGTTTCACTTCAAAGACCGATACTATTTGTTTCCTAATGCCACAAGGTGGTGAACTTGTTTAGTGAGTTTCCTGATGCATGTTCTGCAATCTGTCGATGTAGATTGGAGAAGGAGAAACATCCAAAGTGCGAGTTCTGTGACGTCATCATTCGCCCAAGGTATCTCAATAATTCTTAGTTTTAGTTTTGTGTTCAGGGGATTTCTGGATTGTTGGCGCAAGTGATGCGTTCTGTTTTTGGCTGTTCAGTCGACGTACGAGAGCAAAATAAGCACTGTCTGTGTAGAAGTGCTGTTTGAAACCCATTTTTAAGTATGAAATCCGTAATGATTAAGATTTTTGCATGTTATTTAATTGGGTGAACCATTGGATCCCAAACAACTCCAAAAATGCAATGAGGCCCTAAGTGTACTAGTACTGGGATGGGGAGATCTTCCTGGGAAGCCTCCATGTTTGGTCAGGTTTGGTTGCCTTAAAAACATGCCTTCAAAAATGCTTTTCTAAACAGATTATCATGTATATCTTGCCTATGTAGCTCGTAAAAATGCACTATGTACAAAAGAAAAATACAGTAGGCCTACCAGTTCACTATGTATGTTATTGCCAATTCATAAATAAGCACATATGAAAGTTCCATGAGTGTTATTGAAATAGTCTGGTTCATTGGTTTTATGTTATATGACAAACCACTAGGATTTTTGAATCAATTCGACAAAAAACTGTACAACAGCTCAGACCCTGAGAGCTAGTTAAGTTTGAATATTTTTAAGAATGATACATATATGTTGTACTCTCTGTCTATATAGTGCATTTTGCAGTTCTGTGCTAAAAGATGGATTTATCTATTTTGCACCATCTTCACCAAGTCGAGCATGCAACAGCCAGGGGATACACGGTTGTTGTGAGCCGTCCAAGTCGAGCTCTGACCATAGTCAAAGTGGGACTGCGACCACCATCTAATGTAAGACCGCGAGAGCCAACCGGATGTCTTTGTCAAGCCTGACTTGGGATGGCTTCTTTGCAACTACAGGTTAGAAAGTTCAACATGTGATTGGAATTCAGTGCGAAAAACTGCAGATTAGAAGTTCTAGAATGATTTTTTTCTGGTTTCATGCAATCCTCCTGTGGAAGCACTAAAACACGCTACCTGTTGAACTAATACTGAAGACAAGCAGCAGGACCAAGTGTGCTGGAAGTTTTTTTGTACCCATGTGCAGAATCACTTTATTTTTGTGATAATTATTATTCTGTTCATGTGGGTGCTTGAAAAGTTCTGTACAAGAATAAGCCTATGATTTTTGTGCTGAGGTCAGTGCTATGGATAATATGATTCATGTAGATGTATTATATGTGTGGAAACAATTTCTGTCAGATGATGAAAGGAAAAATGATTTGAATTAAAAATATGGATCAGTACGAATTAAAAACGGTGGTCTGTTCGGAATAAAAGAAATGGTAGAAATTCAAATGTAAAAGTTCAAGCAAAAAAGAAACCCCATGGAAATTCAAATGGTAAAAGTACAAGTCGTAAAATGAGAGAAGTTCAGAACATCATTGTAAAAAATGTTGAGTTCAAAAAAAGAAACAAACAAAACATTTTGTTTTTGAAAAAAATATCATTCAGTTCGACGATATAAACTATGTAAGTACATGACGATGATACCGTAAACCATTGAAACTTTGAGAGGAAAACCTTACCCAAACAACAAAGTAAAAGTCCAATCTATGAAAACGTGCTTAGTACAAATCCATACGGAGATCATTCGAGTACTTTGTTTCCGGAACGAAAAATAAATTTATGACAGGCTTCACCGTATTCGAAATTACTTTGTGAAATAATACATCGTACAAACACACAAAAAGATCAGTACAAGTACTCTATTTTTTCTGACCAAAAAGCAGCACGATGGGTTTCACTGTAATCCAACTTACTCTTAAACGGTTGCGAATTTGAGAAAACGTTCAACATGACTAAGTTTCGTATTTTTTATATCTTTCCAGCCGTATATTATTTGCCTCATTTCGACAAACTTTATAAATAAATCACGTTCGAAATCAAATTTGACCGTATTCGAATTCATTTTTAAACCGTAAGGAATTAGAAAAACATTTCAATACGAAAAAGTTGCGCATTTTTCCTAGCTTTCCAACGCCGTATCATTTGCATCAATCCGACAAACTATTTGCCAAAAATCGCAAAAATACGTTTCTCCAGAATTTCATCGTTTTTCAAATTACTTTTAAATCGTATAGAAATTGAAAATACAATACATATATGCAAGATGCGGATTTTCACATGCTTTCTAACACCATCTTATTTGCTCAATTCCGACAAACCGTTTGAAAACTTAGTCCAAAATACGATTCACGTTTTTGGTTTTTAAAAACGGGTTTTTCAAAGCTGCTCTTAAATCATAATGATTTTGCAAAAATGTTCAATATACTTGAAATATAGTTGTCAAGAGCTTTCCAACAATATATTACACGCCCCGTTCTGTTAAAAAAATGCAAAAAAATTAACTAAAGAAGACGATTTGTTAAACAGAACGGAAAGCATCTCTTCAACCGCTCGAAAATTAGCAGTACAACTACCTAAAACCGTCAGTTCAAGTAGGGTAACAGAATAGCCCAGATCTCTCTCTCTCTCTCTCTCTCTCTCTCTCTCTCTCTCTCTCTCTATATATATATATATATATATATATATATATATATATATATATATATATATATATATATATAGGAAAATGCATCCTACTATCGGGTGTAATTACACCCATTTCTCATATACTACCATGTGGTAGTATATACTCTACTTTATTATTTTTAGTATGTTCACATATTATATCTAAGATACTCTGCATACTAGTAAGCGTGCACGTGCAACACACGTATCATAATCTACAATGAAAATATCTATTTTGAGGTTTTTAGCGGTCTATTCAGAATCATACAATCCGCGGGCTTTGTGTTGTTTCCATCATCTTTCAAGTCTTGATTTTTTATATTACTATTCAATTCCGAGTCTACTAAATTGACATTCAGTTTTGTTCTAAATTGACCAGAGTTAGTTTTAAAATAGTGATACAACATAAAGTATAATTACACAATAAAAATACCTATGTAGAAATGTCACACAAAATATCTCCTGCTAAGTACTCCATAAAATTTAACATCCGCATGCGGTGACTAGCATGATTACAGAATGTAAGTATTCCCTCCGATCCAAATTAATTGGCGCTAAAGTTGTTGAATTAATTTGAATCGAAGTGAGTATATTCAATAAAAAAATTATCAATTTTATATATAGTTATATAAAAAAATCAAAATCATCAAATGATATTACGGTAACAAGTCCCGACGTAAAAAAGATCACACTCACGCTGCTGAATCGGACGCCATAGAACAGAATGAACTTTTTCAGATTTTTTTTTCTGAACAACTCTGCACTCACTCACTATCTGCCTAACACGTGTATATTAAAACAAAAGCCACAGTCATCCTCCCCACCGCCCCACACATTTATCTGGTCACTTCCCACTGCCTCACACATCTCCCCATTGTTCCCCATTCTCCCATGGGCGCCCCTGCTCTTCATCCCCTTCATGGCCGAATCCAACCGTGGGAGTGTCCGTCGGCGGCGGACGCGGAGATGCGGGGCTCGCAAGCCCATGCTCTTTCCTGCTTCTTCTTCGAATCCGGTCGCCAAAGTGACCGAGGAGGCGCTCGAGCTCGGTTTGCTCGCCGGGTACGCCACCCCTCCCTCTCCTCCTGATGCCCTCATTGTCGCCGTTGCCGCCATGAGCCTCTTCACCCTCTCCCGCGTGCTCGCCCCGGTCCAGATTAGTCTCCCTCTCCGACCCCGCCGCCCGCTCTTCCCCATCAATTCGGTTTATCGCAGGTTTATCACCTCATTGTGTGCAATATTCAGTCCCCTAGGATTATCTGCTCAGGGCCACGTCATGTCCGCCACCATCGCCGCTTGCCTTACCGTGAGGGCGCGGGATGTGTCTCGTAAGGCCACTACGACGCTTGCTCGGGAGCCGGGCTTCGTCTGCCAAATGGGCCGGCAAGGTCCAAGACAGGAGATCCCTGCTCGCCAACTCACGGTCCCGCGCGGCTGTTGTCATACCACCTACCAGTCGAAAAAGAGTAAGCTTTCTTCCTGGTTCTGGGTTTCCTTTGATCCGCTTTAGTTGGTGGCTGTGTTGACATGTGGCTCATAATGTTTCAGATTTCCTGAAGGAGAAGAAGGAGGCTCCGAAAGGCGATGAGAGCAACAAGTCTGAATTAAAGGGTATGTTTTCATTCTGAGTTGCATTGCAATATTTTTATAGTTTGGGATATCGTTGGAGTTGTCTATGGAACTTTTCCTTGATGTGATGACCGGGCATATTTGTTTACTAAACCAATGTTCCAGATTACCTTCATCGGCAATTATAAATATTTCTTAGATGTCTTACCACAAGCATTATACCTCAAAAAACATATATTATAAACCACTTCGTGATAGATCAAGAAAATCTTGATGATGCTCTCACCTATTATGATACTTTATGAAAGAAGGATATGACATAACTGTGTAGTTCCAACAAATAGACACTCAAATGCACCATTTTACACTCTGGAAGCAGGAAGTGCAACTTCTTTAGTGTTTAGAATGGATTAGGTTACATGTTTTATTTTCAGTAAGCGTGCACGTGCAAATGCACGTCTCGACTAATATCCAAGTATATATGAGAATAACATGCATATAAAGATAGTTTGGTTGCACCGGAAAATATTACAAATCAAGAAAAGACAAACAAGCCTGCCTTTGCATATATAGCCTTTTTTATTTAGAGATAGAAGACAAACACGTCAATTTTTGTGGCCATTCCCTTGTCCAGACCCCAACGTGAATTGCACATGCATTATTAAGTAGCATGCAAATCCATATAGGTAGGGTTTGACAACAATGGGTCGGTGGATACCGACCGAGAGTTTTATGACAGACGGAAGACTATATATTTTACATGCCTTTGCACATATTTGTTACCAACCCAAAGAGCATAATAAAATTGAAAAGAAGATAATGACTACATATGTGCAGTGCCGGAGCTTAATTTTTTCAGTCTCCAAAACATATTGCATCGCAAAATTAATGTCTATAAATAAATAGCCACAACATATGGCAAATACAGTAAGCAAATCCATGGAGATGAAAAATAAATTTTGATAAAAAAACTACAGTGTGAACCAATGCGTAGATATCAAGTCCAGTTTATCATCTCTTAACTTCCTACTTGAGGCACTTGAGAATTTTTCATACATCATATGGGATATTGTCTTCAGCTTCATTCGCATCATACTCGAGCAAGTGTATCAAAATATTCTTTCTCAACTCATAACCATCCTACATGAGCAATGCATGATGTTAGGATGCAATTTTGCTTCAAACTTTTTATGAAGGTGTGATACAGAATACTCATCGTGCAAATTGGACAAGCAAATTTGTTACCATGCCAGAGCATATAATTGAAAACAAAATAACCAGATTCATTCCTGTAGATGAATACACTATCATTATCTTCGGAGGTTATGACAATAAATCTAAAACATGAATAGTGATTTTCAAAGTAACTGACCGGTCTAGGCTCATCGAAACATCAAGTGGTGATTTACGTGGCTAGGCAAATGTATCAGACTTCCAACCCGGTTGTGCTAATTCGAGTGCATCATGTAGGTAGAATGCAACCCTCTGAAATTTTAACGCATATCTCTCTAGGGATAAGGGAGGAAATATTGGGTCCAAAATAGTTACTTGACGTGAATGTTTGTCGATTGCGAACAAGATGTAGTGGCCAAGGAATGCATGAGGGAGCAATATCTACAAGCAACACTCATTCAGAACAAACATTAATCATTACAACCATATAAAATAGACCAAACTTACCCAATTGCACGATGATATGTTGTCTATCTCAGTCGAGCTACGGAGCAACGATGCTAGCGCCTGAATATCTGGCTGTACCCGTGAATCTAAATCTTGTGCGGAAGCGAGGGCGGCCTCGATCACGGACGTCTGGTAAAAAATGATTAAGAAACATGATGGTGAAAATACTAATATAGTTTGTGATCTGGGATAACTTGCACAAAATTGTAGATCCATAAAGCCCATTGGAGGATTTACTGGCAGTAAGGCCTTGTCACATGCAAGTATACGTATAGCCATGTTGAAACAATCACTGTCCAACGGCTGATCCTTGTGGAGTATACCTTGAATCCTCCTGAGACTTAATCCTATCGGATGGGGTTTAGAGCTTCGCACCCACTCGACAAAGATCCTCTTGAAGATAGTAACAGAACGTGAGGCAATATGCAGAAAACGAAATACAAACAAGGGCACAAAGCATACACCCTTCCTTCAAGTGAAGCATATAATGAATTCAGCCAAAAGAGCCAACTCATAGCACAACTTGAACAGAATGGCCACATCACAGTTAAAGCTAGGGGGTTGCATTAGAAAATCTTTTTTTCTTAAGTAAAAGGTAGGCCGATTTCTCCCTTATGCATTGAAAACGAGCCGTGGCTCGAATGAACAGTGGTCAATTGCATGCTGCGGAGAAAACTGTATATACGATTAAATTAGAGATTTAAAACATGAAGTAAGATGAGAAAATAATTACTTTCTCTTCCAATTGTTAAGGGAAATATATACCAAATTATCAATCCATGAAGTATGAATGAATCTGCAAATGTAAGTAGGAAGCATGTTATTGTGTGCAAAATGTTCTGAGTTCTAAAATATAGATTATTTCCAGGTATAGTCGAATCCTATGGAATAGTGCATGCAACTTTTACCCTCTATTGACCAGTTTGTTTGAGGCCAGTACTTCATTTTCAGTGTACTCGATAATTTCTTGTGTTTCCATGTGAAATTCTGCTTGAAAATCCTCTAGTGTTGTTTGCAATCTGATCTCTTAGATAATAAGTTCTAGAGTATATATGCACACCTCAGAAATACCCATGCTATACATAGTTTTGAAGTGTATGTTTCAGTTGTGATGTTCAATGTTTGCCTCTTATTTTGCTTCAATCTACATATTATTTGTTTAAAATGCAAGAGTTTTAGACATTTGAAATGCTTGCTGACCCAACTCAAATTCATGGGCTCACCTCTGGAAAATTCTGCCTTTCCTGTGCTTTCTACCAACATATATTTAATTCAAGCACTTATTATTAAGTTTAGCGTAATAAACGGATTACTTGTCAATGGATGTATTCTTTCTTGACATCAGCATAGATTGGTTGTATTTGCTCCAGTCATTACTCGAGATAAATGATACATAACTTACGTTTTAAATTTTGCATGCAGAATCCATGCCTGAGACTGTCAGGTCCTACCCGCGCCGTTGTTGTTGTGGATCCTGCGTCCTTTGAGGTTAACTTGCGAGTTAAGGGTAGAACTGAATCTGAGGATAGAAAATTGAGTAATCTAGACCATCAACTGAACTGAGAATTGCCACTGTTACCTGTTTTGGCGAGAGGAACCGACGAACTGTCGCCGTGTTGCCCTTTGCCGGCGCGGCGGCGCGGGAGGCACAGCTGGAGCGTGGACGGCGCAGCGGTCCAGGCACAGCTGGAGCGTGGACGGCGCAGCGGTCCAGGCACAGCGGCGCGCGGACGGTGCGGCGGTGCGGTGGCCGACGCGGCTGCAGGAAGAGGCGGGCGAGGGGTCCGCGCGGCGGCGCGCGGCGGTGCGCGGGCCGGCGCGGCTGCAGGAAGAGGCGGGCGAGGGGTCCGCGCGGCAGTGCGCGGCGGTGCGGTGGCCGGCGCGGCTACAGGAAGAGGCGGGCGAGGGGAAGGAAGAGGCGGGCGAGGGGTGGGGCGGTGCCAAAAACTGCTGGCTGCGGGAGGGAAGCAACGTGGTCGGGATCGATGTTAACCCAATGGCAATGATCGGTAAATAATTAAGTAATGGCATTGGTGGGTAATTAAAGCGTAAAACGCATTTAGTATGATGGAGTGATGTAGACCATTAGATCGCAGGTTTCGATGGATAGGATGATATATATAGCACACAACTTCTACACTGCACGCTGAACGCAAGTGCACGTCATTCTTTGAACCAAGTGTGCTGCAGTACTCACACGAGCGAACTTCTTGTCGGAAAAAACTGCACGTGTTATTTTTTTGGTACTGTATTCGCTCTAATTTTTTAACCGTTTATCGGAATGAGGCGTGTAGTATACCGTTGAAAAGCTATCGATTAGGTGCAACTTCGCCATGTTGAACACTTTTCGAGATTCGCAGTTTCAAAAACGGTGTGGCGAACGATGAGTGACAGCGAGTGTATTTTTTCGATTTTTTCTGAACCGCTCATCGGAATAAAGCAAACGATACGCCATTGGAAAGATATCATCGAGGCGCATCTTTTTCATATCTATTATTTTTTCTAATTCGTTACGGTTTAAGAGCAGTTTCAAATTTACTAAATCGCAGAATTATGTTTTTTTGAAAATTTTGCAATTTTTGGTACTGTTTTCACTCTAGTTTTTGAACCGTTTGTCGAAATGAGGCGTGTAATACGTCGTTGGAAAGCTATGGACAAGGCGCAACTTTCATATGTAGAACTTGTTTTCAGATTCCATACGGTTTTAAACTAATTTTGAAAACGGTGCGGCTGCTGGTGAGTGACAGCGAACGTATTTTCGTGAATTTATTCAAACTGCTCATCGGAATGATGCAAATGATACGCTGTTGGAGAGATATTGACGAGGCGCAACTTTTCCGGACGAGGATCCCCTAACTTTGGCTAACCTGCCATTGAGACACTGACACATGGATCCCACCAAGCGTGGGGCTCACTTGTCAGCGATCCAAAGGCAGGGTAAGGCAGAGTTAGGCACGTCAGAGGATCTGTGTCCAACTTTTTCATGTAGAACACTCTCTCTAATTCATTATGGTTTAAGAGCAGTTTCTAAATTACCGAAATGCGGGCACTCTGTTTTTCATGACACCAAATCGACATTTAATCATTTGCCGGACATATAAAGCGCTTGCGCTTGATCTGAATACCGACTTGCATGAAAGAGACAAACAGACTGCATGATTCATTTGTCACTTTTTTCTAACTTTTTATATAAAAGAGTGCACCGTTCTTATTATTAAGAGTGAATCGCAGACAAGGTCAAAACGCACTGCAATGTCGTCAAAAGGGGACTTCATGCATTTTGTGTCACTGTCGTCAAACCGCACTGCATCAAACGATCAAGCGGACTTCACGATTTCTTTTCTCAAACGTAAATTTTTCTCAGATGAGTTTTTGTTGTCTTTTTTTTCATTTTTTGTGAACGATAGTGGACCGCATAGAGGAGGCAAATGAACCACGACATATATCGAAGTGAACCTCATTACTATCTTTTGTTGTTGCGCTAAATTTTTAGCACTTCCATTTTTGGGCACAAGTGAACGGCATCACTCTCAAAAGTGAACCACATCCGAAAACCAAATGCACCGCAGGTGTTGATTTTAGTCGAGTGAGTTTTGAAACACACGAAATAAATTACACTTCATACAAAGGGGTAATGAGCTGCTACACACAAGTTTAGTGAGCTACTTTTTTCTCTTCAAACAATTTTGTCAAAGACATCCGTACTGCAGATGGGATGAAGTGTAACGAAAAGTAAACAAAGTGAACCAAAACGGGTGCACTGCACGCACATACGCTCTCAACTGCAAGCACATGTCCTCTTTTGCACGCACACGCTCTCTATTGCAACCACTCATGAGATGAAGTGCACTGCATGCAGCAGAGTGGCATTGACCCCGACTTTTCTTCTCCCGTTTGAACCTTGGAAGAATAATAGCTAGCGCCACACTGCATGGGGTTTCCTTTGATTATGGCCATCGACACAGTGGCGGGGGTGGTGCTTGTTGTCTGGTGCTCCACGGTCATTGTTGAGCACTGCACACACACACACGCGCCGCACTACACGCACATGCTGCAGACCGCCCGACCCGAGCTGTAAGAAACGGAAAAACTAGCGGACATCGGAAGCGCACTGCACTGGGCAACCGCACAAGATGAAGTGCACATCCAAAATCTGCAAAAACAAAAAGCAAAAAAGGCCTTCTGTGAACTGCACCGGCGGCAACTCATGTCCCCGGGATGCAGTCGCCGTCGTTGACCTTCTATGCGCCTTTTGACAAATACACACAATTTTTGTGAAGCTAACTGCAGCAAACACACCAATTTGCAATGAATTGACAGAAAACGCCGTGGGTAGGGTAGTGAGCGGCCAAGATGGGACTCATCGAAGTTGCGAGGAGAGGAGCTGGATCCGGTAGTGATGTGCGAGGTCAGTGGAGGGGGGTAGCGAACTGCATGGTTGAGAGTAGGAACTGCTGCGCGCCCGGATCCGCACCAGAGATGCGAGGCAGCCAGGCAGGTGGCCCTTGCGAGAAGAAGAAGGGCAAAGGAGCTCGGGTGGTTCCTAGCAGCCCCGGGCGGAGGAGGAGCATGGATCCCGACCGTGGACTCCACGGGCATGCTTGCGGGCGCAGCTGTCCTGCACGGCAGTGCGTCGGCGCAGATTTGGAGCACCCCAACTCCGGCGTGGGGCTACGGCAACCAGCACGGAGGGGCGGGGAAACGGCTTGTATCAGGAGCTCCGGCGCGGGGACACTGTAGGTCGGGCGGGCTATGGCCGAAGCAGCGGCGGCGTCGCCCTCCTTGCTCGTTGGTTGGCGGACCACCGGGGCTGCTGCGGCTGAATCCGGCGTGGTGGCGGCGGCGTGGGGTGTCGCGGCCTAGATCGATGTGGCGAGTCTTTGCGGCCAGCTGCCTCGATCCGGCGGCGAGGCGGCGTAATGGGCGCGGCTTGGATCCGGCGCAAGGGAGGCGGTGGTCGGGAGACGCGTGGGGGGGTGGCAGGCGGCCCGTCGGGAGGGTGGGGTGGCCGGCCACCGTGGCGTCGTGAGGGGGTAGGTGGCCGGCCGTGCGGCACGTCGGGAGGTAGTGGGTGGCCGGCCAGCCGGGAGGGGCGTCGGGAGGTGGTGGTCGGCGGGCGCCGCGGGGTGGGGTGGATAGTGGCGAGGAAGTGGTCGGGGTGGGTGGGAAGGAAGTGGTGGGGGTGGGTGGTTGTTTTTTCTTTTTCACGGAGGGTAGGCGGTTGTTTTTAGTGTTAGGTTCGGGGCGGGGCGGGTGTTAGCAGAATAAGGTTTATTGTTATCAGAATAAGGTCTTAAGGGTGTTATCATAATAGACCCACCCTATATATATATATATATATATATATATATATATATATATATGTGTGTGTGTGTGTGTGTGTGTGTGTGTGTATGTGTGTGTTTAACAGATCGTCTTCTTTAGTTAATTTTTTTTGCATATATATCCCAGCTATTCTGCAACCCATTCCTGAATAAATTATTCAGGAACCGTTCCTAACTTCCCAAAAACAGATAAACTAAATGTGCGTCATATTCCAGTTAACTGTCGAGCCGACTTTTTCTGGCACCTTTTTTCACATTGTTTTTTATCGTAATTTTTTGAACTGTTTATCAAAATGATGCAAATGATATCTCGTTGGATAGCTATTGAATAGGCAGAACTTCCGTATGTTGATCGTTTCCCCGAAATCCTTATAGTTTTTAAACAAAATTGAAAAAATAAAAATTCTTCAAACGCGTTTTCGGTGTTTTTGTGAAAGAAATTTTCAAATCGTTTGTCAGAATGATGCATATGATACACCTTTGGAAAGCTATGGATTAGCCCGAACTTTGGTATATAGAAGTCGTTTTCAGATTCGCCATGGTTTAAGAGCAGTTTTCAAGAAACTAACGACATTTTCATCATTTGTTTCCGAACAACTACAGTACAAGCTAACTCATCGACCAGAATAGCTAACTGACGTATGATGACAAAGCTAACTGCCGTACTTAAGACACTTTTCTGGGTTTTTTCCCGGATCAAGCTAACAGCCGGTGCTGAAATAGTTAACTGTCGAGACTACGACAGTTAAGACCAAGTTAACTACCGAGACTTTTTTTGTGAGGGTTAAACTAACTGTCGTGAATACCGAGGTTAACTTCCAAGCCTGCCGAGTTTAACTGTTGAGTTTTAGCTGCCACAGTTTGGACACTTAACAGCCACGGGTAATATAAAGTTAACTACTGTGATTTTGCCAAGTTAACTCCTGTTTTTTCCATAGGCAACCTTTTCATGGTTATAACTGTTGCAAAATAATAAAGTTAACTTCTGAACATTTTTCTCTGTCAACTTTCAAATTCTTAACTACTCTAAATTATAAAGTTAACTGCCCATTTTTTAATGCCAACTTTTCCTTTTTTTTAACTGCTACAAATTATGAAGTTAACTATTATGGATGCTGCCATGTTTTAGTGAACTCCAAAGTCATTCTACCATGTTTTTGTGCTAACTGCTCCATGTACATAGCTAAATGTGAACGAAGAGGCCAGCACGCGACTCGGGGCTCGCCACCGGCTAACTGCAGATGTGGCAAAGGGTTACTGCCGCCTGTTGGAATTCTCCTAGCTGCTGCTCTACGTGCAAATTCCCAGGGAGAATGAAATATTTTTTTTCTGATTCAATTGCTTGTCGCATCCTCACAGAAAATCAAACATGTATACAGATATAGAGATGACCTTTTCTCAATTCTACATGTCTCTCGTCCTCAACAACAGTTAACTAAATAATTCAGTTAAGCTCTTCGCACTTTGGCTAGTTAAATGTAAATGAAACACTCATGTACTTGAGCACATTGGGGAGGTGAACACCATGGAAATATTTGTCCTAGTGGATGGACTTGGGATCGACATCAAAGTAATTGTTAGAGTTATATATATATATATATATATAGCCATGTAACCTTTCGTATTTACCCTATTGTATAAGGGGTTTCCTGCATATATTTCACACCTGTACATGTATATATACTGGCCTATGGCCACCTGGAAATACAAGTTGCATATTTCCTAACATGGTATTAGAGCTAGGTCAATTTTTTTTGCACGTCGCAACTCGTGCTGTTGATCCAATTCGTGGCCGCCGCTGCTTCTATCTCTTGCCGCCGGCTCTCCACCTCCGATCCTATCTCCTGCAGGTCCACGCTGGCCTGCTCTTTCCTTCATCACGCCGGCCAGACCGCTGTGTGCTGTCTCCTCCGATCCAGTCAACATCGCCCCGTCGCTGCAGGCTCATCCGCCCGCTCGCCAGCCCAGATCGAGCCGAGCACGGACCTCCTGCCTGGATCGACCTCCCTTTGGATCGTCAATCGTGAGGTCGATCATTTGGATCGCAAGTGCCCAAGGTTACGCCCATCGCTTTGTCGACGGTCAGCGCAAACAGCCAGCACTTCCATCTCAGAGCTGCGTGTTGTTCCTTGCCCGTCGCTGCATCTCTCTTCGGCGGCTCGGTTGTCTTCTGCTGGTGCTAGCTCCGGTAGCGTCCATTGTCACTGTGCGGCTCGTCAGTCTCTCGCTACATTTGTTCTTTGCTGTTGACCAAAAAAAGGCACGATGTCTCGATCCTCGGGTTATGTTCTTTGTTCCTCGTTGTCGCTGATTTTTGATGGTACCAACTACGTTGAGTTTGTCGGCTTCATGCGGATTCACATGCGTGGCCTTCGCCTTTGGGGCGTTCTTTTCGGCGAGGTCCCGATCCGCGTGTCCGATTCCTCTGTGGCTCCTACTCCGCCGACGCCACATTGTTCTTGCCGCCAATGCCGATCGGTCGCAAAGGATGCAGCTAAGTCGGTGATGACGCCGCCGTTCTTGCTTATGATGAGCGAGTTCGGACCTATGAGGACGCTTCGGACTTATCATGCGGCTCATGCGCTTACACTCGATGGCTTGATGATGATGCTCGTGCATGTTGTTTTGACCGCTAGTGTTACGCCTCGGTTTGCCTCACGAGTTTCTCGGCTCTCTATTGTATTTGAGATGTGGACTCGGCCCGTCGGTGCTATCAGCCCTCCGGTGATGCCTTATACCGTATGTGGTTCGTCAGAGCATGCTCAAAGAGAGGTGACTCCACCGTTGATGAGTTCTATGCACAAAGTTACGCTATCTGGCGTCGACTTGATTCTCTCCGACCGCTGGTTGTCGACTTGTCGGTGTTGCCAGTGTCTTGGGCTGATTTGGAGTTTCATCGTGTCTCACGAAGTTCTTGTCTTGACTCCGTAAGGAGTTTGAGCCCCGGCGCGCTCAGTTATTCGCTCGTGGTCGTATCCCCCTCATGGAGGCGCTTTCTGAGATCCGTGCTGAGGAGACTCGCCTCCGTGGCGTTGGTTTACTTGAGGTTCATACATGCTCGCTACTCGAGTTCCTACTATGCCTGCTGCATTGACTCCTTCCCACTCGAGTGCTCCGCCGCTCTTGCCTACTCCTGCGGGCGGCCAGGGTCGGTCTCGTCCTCACTGCGGCTACTGCAAGATGGATGGCCATGTTGAGTCTCAATGTTTCGGAAGAAGAAACACTGCGTAAGGCGCGATCATCAACCGAGGACTTCTTCTACTTGACATCTTCACCACCGCCTTGGTCGGCGGGATATTCTGCGACTTAAGCGTCTGCTTGCCGCTTGAGTTCTCCTTCGACGGGCATCTTGAGGTTCTGTGGATCGATGCTTCCCAGACCGAGCAACCACCTTCTACATCGGTACATCCTCGTGGGTTACGGACTCGGAGCTTCTTTTCATATGTCTTCTCATTCTTCAAATTTGTCCTCTCTTAAATCGCTTGATTTTCCTGTTCATGTACTCACCGCCGATGGTACTCCTCTTTACATTTGCTAGTCGAGGCAATCTTACCACACCTTCTTACTCGTTCTCGATGTTGCTCATGTTCCTCGACTTACCATGAATCTTTTTTCGCGGTCAACTTCTCGATTCGGTTGTCGCGTTATCCTTGGCGTTGACTCTTGTTACTGTTCGGGATCGTCGAACGCACACTTTGGTTGGGGCTGGCCCTCGCCGCCGTGACTCTCGTGGTCTTTGGGAGCTAGGCGGCTTCATGTTCCTTCCATTGCCACCACTATCGCGATCCATCCGCTTCGCCGCTTCACCACGGCTCCTTCCAAAGAAGTGGCATCATCGACTTGGTCATCTTTGTGGGTCTCGCTTGTCATCATTAGTTCGTCGAGGTCTTCTGGGGTCTGTCTCAGGAGATGTCTCTTTAGAGTGTCAGGGTTGTAGACTAGGAAAACGATTCAGTTACCTTATCCTACTAGTGAGTCGGTGTCTCAGCGTCCTTTTGATTTGGTCCATTCTGATGTATGGGGTCCAGCTCCCTTCGCTTCGAAAGGGGGCCATTGATACTATATTATTTTCATAGATGATTTCTCTCGTTACACTTGGCTTTATTTTATGACTTCTCGCAGTGAGGTTCTTTCCATCTATAAGCGTTTTGCTGCCATGGTTCACACTCAGTTCTCTTCGCCTATTATTTGTGTTCCGTCCGACTCATTGGCAGTATATTTCTAAGATGTTGCGTGGTGTTCTTGCTGAGCAGGGAACTCTTCCTCAGTTCTCTTGTCCTGGTGCTCATGCTCAGAATGGCGTGGTTGAGCGGAAGCATCGCCACCTTCTTGAGACTGCTCGTGCGTTGATGATCGCCGCTTCTCTTCCACCTCATTTTTGGGCCGAGGCTATATTCACCTCCACCTATCTCATCAACCTTCAGCCGTCCGCTGCTCTCCAGGGTGGTGTTCCTTTCGAGCGTCTCTTTGATCGTTCTCCTGATTATTCGACGCTTCGCTTGTTTGGTTGTGTTTGCTATGTTCTTCTTGCCCCTCGTGAACGCACCAAACTAACAGCTCAGTCTGTTGAGTGTGTCTTCTTAGGCTATAGTGACGAGCATAAGGGCTATCGTTGTTGGGATCCTATCGGTCGTCGGATGCGTATTTCTCGGGATGTTACTTTTGATGAGTCTCGTCCTTTCTACCCGCGTCCATCTTCCTCGACCTTTTCAGTGGAGGATATCTCTTTCCTCACTTTTCCTGACACACCTCCCTCTGTGCCCAGTATTCCTATTCCTCGTCCTGCTGTTGCAGATCCGACGCCATCCTCTCCTACGGATTCTTCTCCTCCCTCATCGCATGACTCTCCACCTTCATCACCGACACATTTCCCATCTCCACCTTCATCACCGATATCTTCCCCTTCTCCACCATCATCGCTACATTCCCCGTCTCCATCTCCAGTAATTCCACCTCTTCCCTCCTTCCCTTTTCATTATACTCGTCGTCCACGTGTTGTGGATAAATCCACTGATGTGCCATCTACTTCTGGTGCGTCATCCTCCTCATCCCAGCCGACTTATGATCTTCGGGCTCGGCCTTGCCCTCCCCCTGACCGCTATTCTCCTAGTCGATATGCTCTTTCGGCTATACTTGAGCCTACGTCTTATCGCGATGCTGTTGTTCATCCTGAATGGCAGTTTGCGATGGCGGAGGAGCTTGCTGCTCTTGAACGCACTGGCACATGGGATCTTGTTTCTCTTCCTCCCGGTGTTCGTCCTATCACTTGTAAGTGGGTCTACAAGGTTAAGACTCGCTCTGATGGTTCTCTTGAGCGTTACAAAGCTCATCTTGTGGCTCGTGGTTTTCAGCAGGAGCATGGTCGTGATTATGATGAGACATTTGCTCCTGTGGCCCATATGACCACTATCCGCACACTTCTCGCTGTGGCCTCTATTCGCCATTGGTCTGTTTCTCAGCTTGATGTTAAGAATGCCTTTCTTAACGGCGAGTTGCGTGAGGAGGTATACATGCAGCCACCACCTGGGTATTCTGTTCCTGATGGCATGGTATGTCGTCTTCGTCGCTCTCTCTATGGCCTTAAGCAAGCCCCCCGCGCCTGGTTTGAGCGTTTTGCCTCTGTGGTGACTGCCGCTGGTTTTTCAGCGAGTGCTCATGATCCAGCATTGTTTGTCCATCTTTCTCCTCGTGGTCGGACTCTTCTTCTTCTCTATGTTGATGACATGATCATCACTGGCGACGACCCAGAGCATATTGCCTTTGTAAAGGCCTGTCTTAGTGAGCAGTTTCTTATGTCCGATCTTGGACCTCTTCGCTACTTTCTTGGGATTGAAGTCTCTTCTACCTCTGATGGCTTTTTATATCCCGGAAAAGTATATCTGGATCTTCTTGTTAGTCTTTGCTCTTACCGATGAGCGCATTGTTGAGACTCAATGGAGCTCAATGTTCACCTCCGTGATCTTGATGGTGACCCCTTGTCTGATCCGACGCGTTATCGTCATCTTGTTGGGAGTCTTGTCTATCTAGCTGTCACTCATCCGGATATCTCTTATCCGGTTCATATTCTGAGTCAGTTTGTCTCCGCTCCCACTTCGGTTCACTATAGTCACCTCCTTCGTGTTCTCCGATATCTTGAGCACGATCTCTCACCGTCTATTCTTTCCTCGCTCCAGATTCTTTCTGACTTCAGCCTATTCGGATGCTCGTGGGCTAGTGATCCCTCCGATCGCCGTTCACTTTACGCTTCTTGTGTTTTTCTTGGTGGTTCTCTCATTGCTCGGAAGACGAAAAAGCAGATTGCGATTTCCGTTCGAGTGTAGAGGCTGAGTTACGAGCTATGGCTCTTTTGACGGCAGAGGTGGCGTGGTTACGGTGGTTACTTGAGATTTTGGTGTTTACTGTTCCTACACCTACTCCGCTCTTGTCTCGCAAAGACTGGTGCTATTAGCATTGCGCGCGATCACTGTGAAGCATGAGCTCACCAAGCATATTGGTGTTGATGCTTTCTATGTGCGTCTTTGGTGTGCGAGATCGAGTTATTGCTCTTGATATGTGCCTTCCGAATTCTGATTGGCGGATTTTACGACGAAGGCCTGACTAGAGCGCAGCATGGCTTCTATCTCTCCAAACTTCGGTGTTGTTAATCCACCATGAGTTTGAGGGGGTGTTAGAGTTATATATATATATAGCCATGTAACCTTTCGTATTTACCCTATTGTATAAGGGGTTTCCTGCATATATTTCACACCTGTACATGTATATATACTGGCCTATGGCCACCTGGAAGTACAAGTTGCATATTTCCTAACAGTAATATTCTTCAGTATTGTTGTCATCTTGCTCTTTCTTCATCTCCATGGATGGGGGATGTGAACACCATAGAAACCTTCACACAGTTGAGAAAAGCAGCGTACTGAATGTCCCCTATGATCAACAGTTTTAGATCAGAGGAGATGCAAGGAAAACCGGATTAGATCTCCCATGTTTTTGAAAAAATAGCTAATAACCTTAAAACCTGTTGAGCACAAGGATTCTTGGTACAAATGGACAAACCTAGCATACTCATCTATCAAGATGTACAAATGTCTGATGGACTAGAGCAACACTCATTCATCTTCAGCATCCTATGGAAAGCATCAAATTTACTCAGACATAAGATCTTCTTCTGGTTACTTCTACATGACAGGGTCAACACCAGGAACCTACTAAAGAGAAAATCTATGTTCTTCAACTCATATGAATGTGCATTGTGTAATGATAAGACAGAAGAAACTTCACTACACTTATTCTGGGATTGTCCTTTTGCAATGCAATGTTGGAACTCAATTATGCCTACAAAGATAAGAGGTATCTCAAGCTTTGATGAATTTGTTTGGCTTTGTCAGTCCTCCCAAAGGAGTGTGGTATAGACATTATCATTGCTAGCTGCTGGAGTATTTGGTCTGTGAGAAATGATAAGATTTTCAAACAGGCAGTGGCCCACCTTATGTGCTGGAAATATTACATGAGAGAAGGTCTTAAAGTGCTCATGCTGAGAGCAAAGGCTACCAAGGCAAGCAAGATACAGTTCTGGACGGATAACACTTAGTAAATTTTTGTAATATTGTAGAACCCACGGGCATTGGTTGAAGCGATTGAGCCTGTTTTTTGTATATATTGAACTATTAATAAAAATATACCATAGAACTATTGTTCTATGGTCAGGGTGTCAAAAAATAGCTAATTTGAGAGGAATAGCTAACTTCCTTAGTCATCTATAGAGCGTGTGATGTTGTAAAATATGGTCGTTAACTCAAGACGTTGGCATCATTGTCCTCACACAAAATTAGAATAGTAATGCAAGGAGGTAACATATTTTTCATTGTTTAGATTATGTGGACAACTACTGCTACATGTGTAAACAATGTGGTGAGGTATAGATGTGATTTCCATCAATTATTTTAAGAGAAGAAGAAAAGAAGCGAAAATGTTGCAATGCAAGAAAACATGTCTCCCTAGTATTGTTTTTAAGTGCAATAGTCAAGGTTAACTATCGCATGTTTTTTTATAATTGTTCGAAACATTTTTTACGCACCTAACTGCTATGGCCTGGGAAGTTAACTACCTCGTGTTTTACTCTAGTTTTTCTCGTGTGGATATCCCCTCCTTTTTTTTCTAGTGAACAGTTGCTAGTTGCAGACCTTAACCTAGATAATCCAATCAGGTAACTGCTAAAGGTACGTGTCAAAAAAAACTAATTGGTACACGCTCCTGAGTGAAACTAACTGCTACAACAGGGGGGATATGGTCAACATAGGGAAAATGCTAACCGTAAAACCCATTTTTTTGCATGTTCTTGAGGCATCCCTGCTAACTAGTACTAAAAAACATACTAACCGTTGCTCCCCGTCACCTCGCCGTTGTATCTAAAACTTCAGGTCTTTTATCCACGTAACTAAGCACTTAAATACTTTTTTTGAACAAAAAGGTAGAGCATTTTCTACCTTATGCATTCAAAATGGGAAAAAGTACCTGAATGACCAAAGTCATTTACATGAAGGTGATGTTAACGCCGACACTTGTGTGCTGACAGAGCCATCACTGCACACTGAGTTAGGATACAAAGCACAAGGTGGGAAAAGAAGAGGCAACTCTCAACAAGATAATTAGGAGTGAAAGCATTTGCCTACACTAAAGGTTTTGTCTATCATGTTGTTTAGCGCGCAGGCGCCATAGCCTGATGAGATCAACAACCTTGTTGTATAGTTGTCTCTCGTTCCAAAAGGACCCATCAAACACCTGAGCATTCCTGGCATTCCAAAGGGTGACTGCGCATGTTGCAAAGAGAACATACCACATATTGCCGGTCGAAACCGCGGCTGCTGTGAACATAAGAGATCTCCTGCTACCATAGAGGATGTTGCATGTTCTTGTATCTCTAGCTTGGACCATAGAGCTTGTGCTAGTTTGCATCTGAGTAAGATGTGGTTCATTGTCTCCACGGCTGGGCATAGATCACACCCGTTATGTGACACAAGTCTGTCCCAATGCTTTTTTAGCATATTGTCTCTAGTGTTATGTCTATCCTGGAGGGCAATCCACAAGAAAACATGGTGCTTGTGCGGTATGATCCTGTCCCAGATATATTTAGTTGACGTATAAAGCTTTCCTCTAAAAGTGAGCACATTGTAGAAATATGTAGTAGTAGCACATTTGTTTTCCAAAAGAGGCACTCTGGTGTCTGGCGTACCTTCCTGTAGCTGAACATTACTTAATATTGCAGATATGCCCTCTAGCTCCTGTGTTGCTATGGAAGAGAGGTTTGGATGTAGTTGAATGTTCCACTGCCCATCTCTGAACTGTTAGGCAACTGTGCAGAACTTGGACGTGGAGAAGGAGAAAAGTGTCGAGAAACATGTCATGAGCCAACCACAGTCGTGCCAGTGGCCGTGCCAGAAGGCAGTACCTGTCCATCCGCAATCCTGCATTTGGTAGCCTCCATAACCACTCGTAAGGTGGACCTGAAGCCTCTCCAGATAGCGGTGTCCTGACTTTGTGGAGACCAAGAGATTTCCTTCTGACAGTATGTGCGTTCAAACCAAATGTAACATGGAGCTTCCCTCTCCTGCAAGATCTTTGCCATGAACTTGCAAAGGAGGGCCCTGTTGTGTGCTGCAATGTCTCTTACTCCCAACCCTCCATTCTCTTTTGGCAACGTGACCACTTCCCAAGCGACAAGGCATTGCCCTCCCTTGGCCTAGTTCTTTCCTTGCCATAAGAAGCCCCTCAAGATTTGTTCAACCTTCTCTAGTGATTGTTGTGGCCATAAAAACAGCCCATGAGTGGTTGGGGATCGCTGCCAAGACTGCGTTAATCAAAGTGAGGCGACCCCCCAAGACAGAAAAGTAGCAAGCCAGCCAGACACACGGTTGTCCACTTTGTGAATCACATACATCAGCAGGCGATGCGTGATCTCGCTGAGAGAGAGGGGTAATCCCAGGTATGTGCACGGGAAACCTGCAACTTGACACTGTAGAACATCTGCAATACTCTGGCAGGTTTGTTGGTCAAGACATACTGGCATAAGAGTGCTCTTGTGGTAATTGATCTTTTGTCCCGTGAAATCACTAAAAGCCTGTAGAATCCATTTGATAACCCATGCTTGCTGGATGTCCCCTTGCATGAAGATCAACGTGTTGTCCGCGTACTGCAGGATCGGAAAAGGGCCATCGCCTACAAGTGGGTGCTTAAGGTTCCCCGCTTGGTGTTCCCTTTTGCAAGGCTGTTGCAAGACATCGACGGCCAGAATGAAGAGGTAAGGAGATAGTGCATCCCCTGCCTTAAACCACTTCTTGATAAGATCCTCTCCCCAAGAGTTCCATTGATTATTATCCTGGATGAGCTAGTTGATAGGATATCATGTATCCATCTGACCCATCTGCTCCCAAAGCCTCTGTCTGTGAGGATGAGCTTCAAAGCATCCCAGCTGACACTGTCAAACGCTTTCTGGAAATCCAATTTGAGCACTATCATTGGCTTTTTCCTCTTTTTTGCCTGTTGTACCAGTTCGGCTGCCAGTGCAAAATTTTAAGCTATGCATCTTCGAGGTAGAAAACCAAATTGTAGAGGGTGTATGAGGCTCGTAATGAAATGTTGAAGCCCCCAGTGCCGGAGCCTGCGCAGGGTGTGAGTCTAACTCCGTCCAGCAGGTCGCCGGGGGGCTGGAGGCAGCCCCCATGCTCTCTCTCCCCGCGACTCTGCCCGTGAAGCGAAGGGTACGCCGGTGATCCTCCCTCTTGTCATTGCCAGCGGGGGGGTGTCCTCTGGGCAACCTTCATCTTCAAGCTATGGGGCTACGCCAGCCAGCCCCCGGCTGGCGACTGGTGGGGCGCCCAACACCTCCCGAGCGACTTCCGGAGCCGGTGGACATCTTGGCCATGAGCTCGTGTTTGCTCATGGGCGTAGCGCGGTGCGCTTCGGGTTATTTGGTGAAGTGATGCGCGGGATGGTCCATCTTGGCGGGGAGCTTGCCAACGTCGACACCAGGCTTGAGGCAGAGAACCGCTGCCTGAAGGATGAGTGGCAGCGGTTGAAGGTGGCCATCAACCTTGGGAAGCTTCGGCGTGACGAGACTGAAGCGCGCGCAGCGTCTCGCTCACGGCTTCTCGTGAGGCTTGCGCATGCGCCATTGAAGAGGCCGAGGTGGCCAACCGCCGTCGTGAAGCGGCTGAGGAGTGGGAGCGAGATCTTCTATCTTTGAATGCTGTTCTGCTTCGCGAAATCGAGGAGCATCGCACCCTGTTGGCCTCCTCACTAGGTGAGGCGGCCCTTGCCGAGGTGGAGCTCCTGAAGCGTCATGAGGACTTGACGCTGGAGGCCGTGGATCACAGCTTGGCACTGGATAGGCTGGAGGTGAGGGAGTGACAGGCCGCCGTGGCTGAGGATGCTGTCGCCGCCCGACAAGTTCAGGTCTAGGTGGAGGTGGAGGAGAAGGTGGCGAAGGCATGTGCTGAGCTAGCCGAGGGGCACCGCCTGGACTTGGAGCTTATCAAGGCTGAGTTTGAGAGTCGGACCTCCATCCTGAAGACCGAGTTGCAGGCGCTGAAGCAGCGCGAGGGCGCTGCCCGGGAGGCCCTGGCTTCTTCCGAATCTGCCCTGGATTCTACTCGCGCCGAGATATCCTCTCTCTAGAAGCAGGCCGAGGACACCGCCTCCCTCCTGGAGAAGGCCTTGAGTGAAAAGTGTCGCCACCTGATGCTGGAGCGCGAACACGGCCCCATGCTCCAGGGTCTGCGCGTCAGAGCCAACAACTCCTTGGGTGCCATTTGCGATAAGAGCGCTCCTCACCAGCACGAGAGTGACTATACCAGCCATCTCCGCTTCTTCACTGATATCATGACCCGCCTGGAGGACCAGGCCGCCAAAGCCTGCCATCTTGCTGAGGAGAGGAGCTGGGTCCTCCTTGGGCACGCGCTCTCGCGCATCTTCAGCAACCTCCTGAATCCTGATTCCCACATCGATTTCGGCACCGTGCTAGCCCCCGTGCCTGCGGCCACCCAAGACAAGCTCGCCAAGTGGGTGGATGGCCATGTGGATGCCTTAGTGAAGGAGCTGACCCCTGAGGATGACACGACTGTGCTCGCTGTCGAAGGAGTTGGCGCGGATGGTGATGACAAGGAGGACAGCAGCCTTGACGCAAGCAACATGGAAGGAGGTGATGAAGAAGGGCATCCAGTTCTTTTGCTGTAATCTATGTAATGAAGACTCAAACATATTCTTGTGAGAGCATTTTTCAAGGGGATGCCCCTTATGATGTGTGAGATTACTAAACACTTTTGAAGTGACATCCGGAGTGAGGCCCAGCAGGGCTGCGGGCCACTGAGCGGGGTAGTTGTTTGTGACTTATCTTGGGTTTCTTGGGTCTTGTATGGGGCCAGGCACCGCGGCCGGGCCCCTTCTCCTGAGGTGAGCCTGCCGCAGGCTCGCGAGGCCCTGTGCCCCTCAAGGGGCCTGCTAGCCTATCATGGAGTGCCTCATGGGGAGCCACATGCCAGATCGTGGCAAGGTGGGCGCATGGAGCGGCCGCACCTTCGAGCCCCCAACGGGGACGATCAGCGCCGGCGCGCACACCGTACCCAGCCCCGCTCGCGAGGTGCTAGAGGGCAGGGTAGCGGTCATGAGCTCCAAGAAAAGAATGCAAGGACTGAAGGCGAGAGAGCGACACGAACGAGAAAAGAAAAACTCCCTTGCGCTTCTGAGGAGGGTCCGCCGTCCTGAGGGTCCTGGTGGTCGCCGCGTCTTGGTTTACCCGCGATCCATGGTCAGTGTAAGCGTGCCCCTGCAGCGTTAACTATACCCAGAGGCTGCCACTGTTGGGGACATCGGCAGCGCTTGGTGGTGTTTCAAAGGAGAGCTCGGCCTCGTGTATGTATAGCGCCCAGCCTGGCATGGGGGATCGGCCGGGGCCCTCTCCTAGCGCGTGCCATGGATCCATCGCGACGGGAACGTAGGCTTCCCGGTAGTTCGCACCAAGGGTGGTGCCTGGCCGCCTAACGCTCCCGCTCCCTTCTGCCATCCTTTGGTCCTGTTGGTCAGGGGTCGGCACTCCAATGCCACCGGGCGGTGTCATTCGGCAGCCCAGCCGAGGGGGGCATATTTGGGGCGGCGCGGGCTGCTCCACGAGGCTGGTCGGTGTCGAGAGGCTCTCTGTGGCCCCTGGGAGAGGGCGCGCGGTTTGTGTCGGGGGTGAGCGCGCGCCCCCACCATCGCCTGCAATGTGGGGAGGGTGCAGAACGGCGCTGCCCCCTGCATGCCGCATCCAGCAGCTCAGTGACCCGTTCCAGCAACGCATCTCGGCCTCTCTCAAGCAGCCTACACTGCAGGAGTTCGCGGGCCATGATGACAGCCGCCCGCATGTTCGCTTGTTCCCTGCGCGAGTGTGGAGCAGTTGCTGCGGTGTAGTTCGCAGATCGCGCAGCTGCGCGGCTGCGGCGCGGCGCCAGAGGAGAAGGCTGCGCTGCGCGCCCCCCGTGGTCGGTCGCCCCCGGCGGAACGGGGGCCGCGAGCAGGGCAGAGTGGAGGTCTTCTTCACTGGTGGGTGCTACCGAGGAGGTCTGGACGACCCAGTGCTCGACGTGGGCTCAGGGCATCGGCCATGGCATCGGTGGAGCGGAGGAGGACTGGTCGATGGAAGAGGGGATCCGACGCACCCCTACTTGGCACGCCAAATTTTAGATTTCAGGATCCGGCAACCTGTGAGAGGTTTGAACACTGGGGTGCGTGCAGAGATCTCAACCTACCCAGCCTACCTACTCGCAATCCTCCCTAGCCTAGTGTGTAGAGCTCACAGAGACACAAAGACAAAGAGATTTATACTGGTTCGGGCCACCGTTGTGGTGTAATGCCCTACTCCAGTGTGATGTGGTCGATTGCCTCAAGGGGCTATGGATGAACTAGTACAAGAATGAACAAGCCTCAGGAGGTGAGGTGTTCTTGAGCTGGTGTGGTGCTCTACTTGCTCTGGTTTTTTGGTCCCTCTCTATGGTGGTGGCTAAGTCCTATATATCCTTGGTCCTCCTCCCAAATATGAGCGGAAAGGGATTCCACAACGGCGGGATTTGAAAGGGGACAAGTAGTACAGTCTATCCTGACAAAAGTAGTCTTCGCCTGCGAAAAGCTTCTGGTCGTAACGCTGCGGTGGGCTCGGCGATGACCTCCGTCCTGCCGTCCTGGTGGTCTTGGTCTTGTTGCACCAGAATGGAAACCTTTGGCTGATTCCTCGGGACTCTGTGCCTGTGGCTTGCCTCCCTTGCACCAAAGAGGAAACCTGCGCTCTGCATCCGCCTGGCGCCCGCCTGGCCTTGGTCGTCATGGCTCACGTCAGCTGAGCCTCATGAGGTAGCTGCATAGAACTCTCCGCCCCTCAGGAGCCCTCCTAAGGAGGCCAACTCCTTCGCGGGTCTTGGTGTCATCTGCCTCGCGAGGCTCGGCCCCTCGCGAGGGTCTTGCTATGTTGGTGTTGAAGCTGGGCCATACTAGGCCGTCGATGGAGCCAGGTGGTGGGTCGCAGGCAGGCAGGACTAGATACCCCCAAGTCCAGGACACCGAAATCTTCCCCCGCAGCCGGGCTGACGGAAGCCTTTCGCTTGGAGGCGCGCTCGATGGGGTCAATGCGGATCCCGTCATACAGCTGCTGGATGTGTGGGCTCCGGCGGAGAGAGGCGGTGGAGGCGCGTGGGGCCAGATCCGCCGCTTCTGCAGCCTCTACCACAGTACGCTCACTTTGCCACGTTTGGTGATATCATCGCCATGATCAAGCTTTCGCTAAACCTAGGATCCGGAGATTTGACACGTTCACCATTCCCACCATTCAGGAGGTGGCACACAAGGACGAGGACCGGCTTTGTCTCAAGCCCGTCCTCCTTCGACGCAGACACCCTAAGCTTCACATTCTCTGTCAAGCTAAGCAACAATCGCTCGGCCTCTGGCATTGTTGTGGTCGATCCAGCCAGCACGGACCACAGTCACTTCCTATGCTTTGACCTAACTGTGGGAAAGGTCGAACACCACACCTGCAGATCCATCCTCTTCAAGATTTGGCCTAAAACCCTCACAAGGGAATTCTGTTCCCGCACGCTGCCTCTGCTGCCTTCTATTGAATGCAGACACTCACCCAAAGCTTTCGTCCCAAACTCGCTGATCCCTGATGTTGGGCCTCTCCTATCGCTCGCAGGCGAGAATCATTTCCACAGGCTGGACATGTCCCTAGCCTAGATTAGGGCATAGGCCCATCAACTGATGATAACCAGGACGATCTGCACGAGGCCCGTTCATCCCGTGCCAGGCCCGCTAGTTGGCCTGCGGCCAGTGGGCTTTCTCTCTACTGTCGCGTGCACTGATATGCTGCATGGAGTCTGCACGGTCCTGCCGCCTGAAGTTGCTACTCGCTTCTGCAGCTGCCGTGCTCCATCCCTCCCACCCACCGCTGCCGACCAAAAGAGCCACCCACCCACCCTATAGCTCCTGGACCCCTCAGCTGCGACCGCTGCCGTCGACCACCCAATGTCGGAGGGACCACCGGGGCCGCCCCAGCACTTAAATACTTAACTACTAAAAGCCAAAAAAGTAAACCTAGCAAGAGCCAAACACATTTTTAGAAAATGAACTCCTTTTATGTAGTTTTTCCTTTCTTTTTTACATGGGGAACTGCACTATTCCTTGTTTTTTTGCTTCAGCGCTATCTTTTAATACAACAAACTTCGGTCATCACTTGAACTTAACTATTGAATGAACTGCACATCCCAGGCGGCAACGGCGCTGGAACTTAACATAAGTCAACAAGAGTTAATTAGTACTCCCTCCGTTTCAAATTACTCGTCGCTAGAATGGATCTCTACTATTAAAGGGGGATCGAACGTCATGATGGTTCGACCTCGTTCGATACCCCCACCTCCTTCGATCTCCCTCCCTCCTGTACGTGAAAAAAAAGAACCTCCTCGCACGAAAGAAAAATCAAAAATAGAACAGCCCATGTATGCACGTCGTCCCACCTCCAAGGCCCACGCGCCCCTTCCCCCAATTCCATCGCTCTCGATCTCGTGGCTCTATCGCCGTCGCTGACCTCCTCGTGCCTATGACAACTTCGAGCGGCAACACGCTGCAGCGGATCCACCAGCCCCAAAGGAAGCGATGTAGCAGGAGGGCTACCATCTAATCCGATGGTGCCTTACCAGTCGTGATGCAGCAGGAGGGTGCCTTACCCGCCATCGATGCCGGCGAGCGGCGCGCGGTTCACGTACCAGTTCGTCAAGTGGATCATCGCCAAGCGACGAAGCGGTCCTCGGTTCGAGCCATGGTGAGGGTGGTGCTGGCAACTGTGGCCTCTCGTGCCTCTGCGTGATCGTAGGCCTGGCTGGCATCTCGACTTCAGCAACTGCCCGGCTGGCCGGCTCATGCCCCCCAGCTCCTCGAGTGCACGTACAGTCTTACACTCGCCCTCGCTGCCCTCCACTTTTCCAATTGCTCGGGCAACTAATTTTCTGCATAATCTGTAGATGAAATCTTGTGTTGACAGCCTTCAAGTCAAGAATTCAAGATGCACTTCTATTCAAAGGGAATCAACCTCTGGAAGCTTGCAGCCACATGCAAAAGCCCTCCCAGCAACATTACCGAGGTCAACTTTACTTGCAACTGCGGGACTCAATTTCAAATCACTGAATGTGTGTGCAAAGTGGCCATTGTTGCTGTACAATTTGCAATATATTTTTATTTGCGGGAAACAAACATGTTATATTCAGTGGATTATAACATATATCAAATGATTTCAATGAGATTTGCATTGATGCTTTTGTCAAAAAGCATGTTATATTCAGTGGATTATTTGTGAAACTTAAGTCAGAAAAAAGTGATGGTAGTATATATTAGTTGGACTAGGACAAATTAGTGGTACTCAAGTGTAGTATTACAACTTCTTTCAATTATAATTGTACTTTGATAAATAAACTTCTTGCAATTTCATTTCTACTTGAGCAAATATGGTTTCAGCAAGGAAATTGACGCCAGTATTATATTCTATAGTTCATAGAATGAGAGTTTTTAACACTATGTCTGTACGTACACTGGAATAAAATGGCAGGTTATATTTTCCTTCCAATGTATTAGATGTTTTCTGGATTTAAGTTTATTCCTATGGCCTGGCAATTTTAGGGGGAGTTATTGCTGGAGATGTCAATTCTCCATTTGACAGTATGCATATCATGATGGCTTGGAACACTTCATCATGAAGTTCTTATTTATCTTTACCTATATTTATTGGATTAGGTTCCATTGGCAGGTGAGATTCATATTTGTTGCAATAGAATTACAGGATCTCTAAACATTTTGATTCATAATACCAGTTGCTGCATCATGGGGTTTGTTAGAAATCCTAAAGCATTTCTAACCAGGACTATTTCTGACGGTGATTAAAGTTGTCATAGTCAACATGATAAAGACGATGTACCCTTTTCTTGTTTGGATACCAGCCATTCGATTCAGCAGTCAGATCTATTGCTCCTTTACTTGCAGAATCAAGTGAGTTGAGGCATCTGCTTTTAACAATTTATGGAACTCCCCTTTTCAATAAGACACTCTTTTCTTCTTTGGGTCAGTACTATTTGTTCACCTTTTGTACCTCATCGTCGTAGCATCTGGTTTCTAAAATGAATGACTACTTGCGAAGATACTGTTTTTAATTTCTTATTTTTGGTTTGGCTTGTTTGGTTTTCTGTAGCTTAGCTTCTTCTGAAATTAAATCTCAAGCAACAGTAATTGCTCGCCAACTTGCTTCTAAGGTGTGTTTTCTCTACAACTATTGTATCCATAATATTGGTCACTTTTGTTTTATAGGCGCTGAAAGCAAACAATTGCTTGGAAAGCCCTCAAGATCTTTACGGAGAAAATGTTGCCTTAGAATAAAAATTGTGCAGCAAGAATACTTCTTTCTCTAATCTGAAATCATAGCTTTACTTGTACTTCTGATCCAGACTTGAGCTATTTAGTGATTTTTTTGGACGTTGAATTGTGGCATGCGCCAGGAAGTTGATGTCGGTTGCCTACAATTTGTGACTGATTTAGATTGTCCCACTCACTTTTATTCTCTCTCTGTAAAATTTCTTTTGGGTAAGTACGTGGATAAAAAAATGCCAATGTACAACACTCCTACATTAATCAGTCTGAACAAAGTCATGTTGAGGTACCTACAGAATTTTTTGCAGCTTCTGTGAACCCTTGTATTATGAGAAATTAAATCAACGTTGGTGGGTAAGAAGTTTCAATTTTCTTTTCCAATTTTATTGATGATTGATTAGTTATTGGTCATGGTCTCGAAGGAGATGCCGATGGAGATAGCTGGGGTGTTATTGTCCTTTCTTGATCTGGGCTTATGTGCCGACAGTTTCAGATTCCATTGCCTAGAGAAACAACATGGATTGTCTGCTATCTATGACTCATTTATGTGCTACAGGGCCAACTTACATTTTCGTGTCAAGCTGGGATGATTATCAGAGAGCTAGGAAAGATGGAACATGAGCGGGAGTATCAACTACAATGAGTTCATCGGGCCGACAGTGCACAACACAAGTTGTAGCGGGAGGAGCACTAGCTGGCTGCCTTCGCCTACTTCGACAAGGACGGCACCGGGTACATCACCGTTGAGGAAGTTGAAGAGGCCTATCGGGAGTACAACATACAAGCTGTGGTCGGTATCAACACATCATTAGGGAGGTCGACAATGACAACATGTGTATGTTTACTCACTGTAGTCTCTGCCTTGAGCTATTTAATTGGTTTCAGTTAATTCCGTTGATTAGTCTGTACTATTACGCTAATGATTAAAAATCTAAAATCCAAATTTACCATGGCCTTGATATATAATACATTTGATTAGGCTGGTCGAATCGACGACATGGAGTTTGTTGTGATGGTGAAGAAGGGGATCATCGGCATTCGGGAACATATAAAAGGTTGACCAAGAGGCACAGCTCCCACGCGATCATCCTCCATGGAGCGGACGTCCTCAGTTGCATCGTGGCTCTTCCCCCAATCAATCACCTTTGTGCCAATTTCATATCATATACTTGAGGTTTAAACGATCGGAGTTATGAACAATAAAGCAGATTAATCATATTGTACTTGTTGTATACAAGCTAGCCCCCCGCATTATTTATTTCCTATGCAAGATATAGGACATGAAAAGAGTGATTGTCGTGGTACCAGTAAGAACCCATGTTGCTTTAGGTAGTTATATCTTTTGGCTGAAATTTTCATATATCTTTGTTCCCATTGTGATACCAATATTTTTAACCAAGTCATATTAATGTTCGTGTAAACTGATGGAGATAAAAAATTGTTTGCATCATCTATGTGACTTCAATCCCTATGATATTTAATTTGACATCTTTTTTAGATGTTATTTTGTACTCCCGGATTAGTATGGTTACATCTGAAACTGAAATTTTCTTTCTATGGGAAATTTGGATTCACTGAGACAAGGTCATAAAAATCACGATGATCGGTAGATATGCGGTAGTAGAGGCATCAACACTGTCCATTTAGGTTCAGAACCAAGCATTGAAGGTTAGGATTAATTGTTCTTCATACCAAGTTAAATTCAAGAGGCAAAAATACTGATAGGTCCTCATTTTATACTTGCGAGTTTTGATTTCCGGATTATATTGTTTCAATGATGTGCCCATCTACCATATAATGTCATTCAAGAAATTTATTTGTAAAATTTGAAGCGCAAAATGGTAACCCCCCCCCCCAATGTGAATTGTACATCTTTTTAATCCAATGAAGCAAATTATTCTCTTCCCCAAAGTAAGCACATCAAACACAGAGGATTGCCATGATTAATAAGTAAAATCATTATTTTTTCTACTCCGTGGCAAAGCACAGGCATTCAACTAGTGTATCTAGAACTAAAATACATCTAGATACATCCATACGTGCGACAAGTAATTCGGAACGGAGGGAGTAGCAGTAATTAGCTAGAACAATTAACAAAAAAAGTAGCTGTTAGCAAGGTAGTAGGCGCGCATGGTGGTAGACCACTCCCGGGTGTTGCTGTAGGTCGGCACGTCGTCGTGGCATTGCTGCAGTAATTAAGAAAAAAAATTAAAATCACTAACTGACGAAATATGCATGTACTCCCTCTGTCCCATAATGTAAGACGTTTTTTAACACTAGTGTAGTGTCAAAAAACGTTTTACATTATGGGACGGAGGGAGTAGCTAACTGATGAACAACACACTACTGGATTGAGGGGTCACCATGCGTTAACTGCTAACTGCTGAGATCAAACACTATGATCCCATGCGCCCTGTAGTTAACTGCTAACTGCTAAAACACAAAATGGAGAGCAGGGGCGCGACGGGATGATGACCGTGGTTACTAACCGAGTTAACCGCTGGAGAGGAGCCACTCCTCCCGATTTGGATGGCTCAACAGCCATGACCATGGAGGGGAGAGAGAAGCACCATGGGACAGGAACACAGGTAGGATCTACGGGCCTGCAGTGGAGACCACCTCGACAATGGGGATTCTGGTGGAGCTGAAGGTCGGAGGGACGAGCCATGGCAGCGGACCAGTCGCGTGGGGCACTACGACGGCTGGGTCGGCCAAGCTGGTGGTCGGTCGTGTGGGTGGCGCTAGATCGAGAGGAGGTGCGCGGTGGTGTGGTCGAGAAGGCAGGGTGGCCGCGGGGTGGTGCCAGAAACGGAGGGAAGGATCACAACAGCGCGTTAGGGGAAGAAGGGTGGTTGTGTGCCGGCGCTGGCGAAGGAGGGAAGGCGCTCAGCGGTGTGGTCGGTGGAGCAGGGTGGTCATGCGGATCCCATGCACCCATGGCCCCTGGACACAGGCGTGTGGCAGGGTCGGGCGGTTGTGGCCCGGTGTGATCAGGGCGGTGGCGCGCCGGTGGGGTAGTTCCCCAGACCCTCGCTCCCTCGCTCCCTCGCTCGCTCCATTCAGGAAAACAAATAGTTAGGAGTGGGGGTGGTTTCCGAATAAGCATATTTAGGAACTCTAGAGGGGGTTGCAGAATAGTCCCACCCTATATATATATATATATATATATATATATATATATATATATATAGGACAACACTATTCTAATCTTGGGATTAGAATAGTTATTTGGATCACAGCCAGCCCAATAAGGGCCCGACAGCTCCTTCCCGAACTTCCCGAAGTTGCAGATGAAAAAAAGCAACTTCCCACGCCTACCACTTCCCCTCCCCGATCCTCCCCCCAGATCCAGCGCCTCCCCCCCCCCGTGCAACTGCTGGCTGCCCCAGCTCGTGGCCACCCTGCCTTCACTGGTCTTCTCATGGCCGAGCCCCACGGCTGTCCTCCGCCACGGCCACCACGCGCCTTCGCCCGCCGCCGTGCCTCCGTCGACCTTCTCCCACCAACGCAGCCTCCCACCATGTTCCATGGCCACCGCGCCTCCCCAGGACCTCCACCCGCCGCCGCTGCAGTTCCCCATCGCCTCCGCCCACTGACGCCACCGCGGATCCCCTTGTCACTGCGGATCCCCAACACCACCACGCGCCCTTGACTGTGGTGGCCACCGGCGACCTTCCTCCGTGCTAGAGCTGACTCCCTCCTGCTTGGATCCGGCCCCGCATCTCTCTCTACTAGATCTTGCCCTGGCGCCACCCCAAGGCTCAGTCCAGCCGCCACTTCACCCCTGCGCCTGGGTCCGGCCGCCACGCTGCACCATCCCCTCGATTTGGCCGTCGTCACCGCCACCCGTCCCCCACCTCAACACCCCCACCTCCCCAGCGCACATGAGTGCCATATCCACCGCCAGCCACGAAGCACGTCGCCCAGGAGCCCACAGCCCCATTCTCGGATGTCGTCCTTCCTCGGTGGCGCACCATGGACGTCTTCATCTTCTGCCTTGAACTTCTTCTTCGACCTCCTGCCTCGTCGTCTTGGCATTACTCTTGTCGAGGTAATCTTCATCCCCATATTGCTATTCCCTTCTCTCTTTACAAGATTTTCTGCAACCTTGTTTCAGTCTATTTTCTTGACACTGACACTGCTCTTCTAATTTGTTATGTGACTACAGGATTCAAAAAAGATGCACATGCTATGAGCTGATTCGTTTAGAATTTTCTTAGATTGACTAGGAGTCATTTTTCCTGCAATCTAGAAATGTACAGAATGAATTTTGAGAGAGTTCACTGTGGTTGCTTGGTGGCCTATAAAATTTATGCAATATTTCATAGAGGACCTGGGGCGTACACCATTGACTTCATATGCTCATTCAGTTTTTGTAAAAATTGAATATGACCATGCCCGAACGAACAACAAACTTCCTGAGAATATCATCTCCAAAAATGTTGTCTTGTTCTCCAAATTTTCTGAATTTTCAATTTTTTGTTTATGCAAAGGTCAAGTATGTTAGTTGCAACAGAACATATTGTATTTCTTTGGCTTTGTGGGTTTTCGGAGCTCCGTGGAAATACTATAGTTTTCCCCCCTGTTTTTTGGGGTGAATCAAACAATATTTTATATAGGAAGAACGAAAAAAGGTTCACCTAGAATAGTGTTAACTCTTGAAGTTCAGGTTTAATAAATTGGAGAGTTCAACAAAAATGAGAAAACAAAAAAGTGACACATTTGTTTGTACAGAAAAAAGCTCATGGATTTTTCTGTCTATGGAAAATGGGTTTTCCTCATTTCTAAAATAACCTAGAAGTTCAAGTTTAAAAAAACGATCATTTAAAAAATTATAAAAAACATGGATTTCTCCGTTTCTAGAAAAACCTAGACTGTTAAATTTAAAAGACAAAGTAGTTCAATGTTTATTACAAACCCCAAAAGGTTAAACGAAAAAATAAAGCATCTCAACACAAATTTATATAAAATGTATTTTATCCATTAAAATACCCTAGAAGTTCAAATATAAAAAATGGAGCAGTTCGATGGTTATACAAAATTCTGATTTTCCTCTTTATTATAGAATGAAAACAAGAAGTTCAATTTTTTTAAATAGAGCAGTACAAAATTCATACAAAAGGATTTTCATCGTTTCTTATAAAAACTCTAGAAGTTCATATTTAAATAATGGGCTAGTTCAATATTTATTAGAAAACTAGGATTTTTCCGTTACTACAAGAAAATAAACCAAGAAGTCCAGATTACAAAAATAGAGAAGTTTGATATTTATAAAATCTTAGGTTTCCTTGTTACTAAGGAATAAAAATGAAGAAGTTCAAATTAAAATAAAGGAGTACTTTGATGTATATGGAAAACTAAAATTCTTTCCGTTTCTAGGAAAAAGGAAAGCTAGAAGTTAAATTTTAATAAAATTGTATGATTCTAAAACCATATTATTTTTTCTCCGGAGAATAAAACTATTAATGTTTTAGGAATTATGGGTAAAAATGCAAAAGAGAAGTTCAAAGTGAAAACAACCAGCGATTAAACTACTACATGGAGTGTGTTTCATATAAGAAAAAAAGAATAAAAAACAAAATCTAAAAAGACGTTAGCAAGAAGTTCACGTGTTTTGGTCCATGAAGTTCAAAAATTCTTGTAAAGGAGGTTCACTATGTATTTAGTTGTGAAAAAACACACAAAAATGTTGTTTCTAGTGTTTTAAAACAGTTTTCTCAATCCATTATAAATTTGAAACATAATGCTTGGCACAGAAATGTTCTTCTATTCAACAAATTCTGAAGGTTATATCATATTCTTATTCCAACATAAATGGTTAAAAACAAGTTGGTGTATGTTGTCCTAAAAAGAAGTTTAATCGTATGGAAAAAAGTTGCGTCTTTTCAACATGTTTCTAATGGTTTATCTTTTGTGTAACTCCGAGTAACGGGTGAGGAATTATGAACAAAAATACGTGCTAGAAGTTCGATGATTATAGAAAACTCAGGTTTTTCCTCATTATTAAAGAATGGAAACAAGAAGTTCAAAAATAAAATAACAAGAAGTTCAACTTTTTAAAATAGAGCTCTTCAAAATTTTATAAAAAGGATTAAGAAATAAAACTAGGAAGTCCAAATTAGAAAGATGGAGAAGTTTGATGATTATAGAAAACTCAGATTTCCCTCGTTATTAAGGAATGGAAATAAGAAGTTCAAAAGTAAAATAACAAGAAGTTCAACTTTTAAAAATAGAGCACTTCAGAATTCATAAAAAAAGAATTAAGAAATTTAGATTAATATTCATAAAAAACTCAGATATTTTCACGTAACCGAGAGAAGTTCATATTGATAACTAACAGAAGTTCATGTACTACACGGTGTGCATTTGTATGAAAAACAAAGAATGAAAAAGCAAAGGCTAAAAGTTTTGTTGCTAGAAGTTCAAGTGTACATCCCAAGAAAAGTTCAAAAATTCTTGTGACAGAGGTTGAACAAAAATATGTGACAGAAGTTCAAGGAGAAAACAGCGGGATGTTCAACTACTACACGGAATGCGTTTCAGATAAGAATAAAAGAATAGAAAACCAAAAGCTTAAAAGGTTTGTTGCAAGAACTTCACGTGGTCCTCCGTGCACGGTGCAAAATTAATATTGCGGGACATCTGACCTCCAATTACATGTTTGAAAATAGCAAAAAATGACGTCCGACCTTCAATTGCATGTAATTCAATGTATGCACAAAAATGTGACAGAAGTTCATACTGAAAACAATGAGAAATTCTAGTACCGCAAGGAATGCATTTCAGGTCAGAATAAAAAGTATAGAAAAATAAAAGCTTAAACAGTTTGTTGCTAGAAATTCAAGTGCTCTGTCAGGGGAAGTTCAAAAAATTATTGCGGGAGAGGTTCACCTTCTATTTCCATGTTCGATTTTTCCATATAAAAATCGAATACAATTCGTTACTCAAAATATAAAAAGGTGAAGTTCAAATTGAAATAACAGAGAAGTTCAGAGTTTAATAAAACCTAGGATATACCTGTTGAAAAAATAAAAAACAAGGCACCATTTTTTGCACTTTTAAAAACAACTCATAAATGAAAAGAATGGTTGATAGAAGTTCAATTTCTCAACGAGGAAAAGTTCAAAAATTTCTTGTGAGAGAGGTTCACCATGTATCTAGATGTCCAAAATACATTAAAAATATGTTTTTTTGTGTTTTAAAATAATTCTCTCAAACCAGAGAGAAGTTCAAAAGTGATGACAATCGGAAGTTCACGTACTACATGGTGTGTATTTCATACAAGAAAAATACAAATAAAGTGAAACAGAGTGAAGTTCAAACAGACATGCCCCAGAAGTTCAACTACTTCACGCAGTGCGAAAAATAGCACGTCAAAAATAGAGTGAAGTTCAAACAGACATGCCCAAGAAGTTCAACTACTTCACGCAGTGCATTTCCATTCGCGATGAAGGCAGAAATCATGATCTTGTCATTTTCTAATTTACTTCAAAATGATAGGAATATCATTTGGGTAAATTCAAGTCCTCGGTCGGAGAAAGTTAAAAAAATATTGTGAGAGAGGTTTGTACAAAAAGAATATCATTTGTGTAACACTGACGAAAATGGATGGGAAAATTACAAACAAAAAATATGCATAGAAGTCCAAGGTGAAAACAACAGGAAGTTCAACTACTACACTGAATGAATTTCACAAGAAAAACTTTTAAAACCGTCGCGAGTATGAAAAAATGATCAACACGGAAAAGTTGCGTGTTTATAGAAGCTTTCCATCGGTATATCACTTGCTTAATTCCGGTGAGTGAATGAAGAGCTACGAGCAAAAAAGGCACGTGAAAAACAGAGTGAAGTTCAGGTAGAACTGCCACAGAAGTTCAAGTACTTCACGGATCGCATTTTCGACGAATCTGTTTTGCGATAAAGGCAGAATGAGTGATCTCGCCGTTTCTGAAATTACTTGAAAATGGCTCGGATTCAGAGAAAACTATCAACATGAAAAAGTTTCGCATTTTTTGTAGCTTTTCAACAGTATATTATTTGCCCCGTTCCGATGAAGTTTGTAGAAATTACGGCGAAAATACGTTTTTAGCCATTTTCAAAATCAACGTAAAACCGTAATGAATTTGTAGAAACAATATATACCAAAAAGTTTCGCATTTGTTCAGGCTTTCCAACGCCATATCATTTGCTATGTTCGGACGTATGATTAAAACAATATATCAAAAATACAAACTTGGTAGAACCTGTACCGTTTTTTAAATTACTCTTAAACCGTTCAAAATTAGAAAAACTCTCAACATGAGAAGGAAGCGCATTTTCATAAGCTTTCCAACACGATATCATTTGTCTCAATTGGATTAGGCGTTTAGAAATGGCAACGAAAATACGAACTCGGTTGTTCGGTTTGTAGAATTTTACGATTTTCGACATTACTCTTTAACCATAGGGAATTAGAAAAATCTTTCAACATGTGAAAGGAGCGGTTTTACAGTAGCTTTCCAACACCATATTATTTGCCTCATTCCGATAAACGGTTTAGAAATGCGATCGAAAATACGATTCACGTTTTTTGTATGTAGAAAAAACGGTTTTCAAAACTGCTCTTAAACCACTTACATTTTGCCAAAATTTTAAGTTGGGTCATGATACTGGTGTCCACAGCTTTCCAACGGTATATCGCAAGCCCCATTTGGGCAATGTTGACGGAAGTTCAACCTAGCACTTGGGGAAGTTCAGGTCGAACAAATCAGGCAGTAAAATTGCAAAAAACGCAATTTCATCACGACCCGAGAGCAAAATCCGCCAGCGAGCGATATTTCTCTTGAAAACTGGTATTTAATTGCTAAAAACCTTTCTAGATTACACTAACATCATATAGAACACTACTAACCAGAATAATTCGCGGAGGAAGCCACGGTCGCAAAGATAGCCCGAAGGTCGGGTTCGTACAGAGGGAAGTTCAGGCGCGTGTACAAACAAAAATACGTCACAGAAGTTCAACGTGAAAATAGCATGAAGTTCAACTACTACGCTGAATGAATTTCAGATGAAAAACTTTTAAAATCGTTGCGAGTATGAAAAAATGATCAACACTGGAAAGTTGCATGTTTACATCTACTTTCCATCGGTATATCACTTGCTCAATTCCGATGAGTGGATGGAGAGCTAGGAGCAGTGGATAGAGATATACGAGAAAAAAAACACGTGAAAAACAGAGTGAAGGTCAAGGTTTCATACCGAGAAGTTCAGGTACTTCACGCGATGCATTTTTGGTGAATCCGTTTCGCGATAAAGGCAGAACGAATGATCTCGTCGTTTTTGAAATTACTTGAAAACGGCTAGGAATCAGAGAAAACTTTCAACATGAAAAAGTTTCGCATTTTGCGTAGCTTTTCAGCGGTATATTATTTGTGCCATTCTGATAAAGTTTGTAGAAAATACATTTTTTGCCATTTTTGAAACTGACTTAAAACCGTGAAGTATTGGGAGAAACAATACATACCAAAAAGTTTCGCATTTGCTCAAGCTTTCCAACGCCATATCATTTGCTGCATTCGGACGCACGGTTAGAAAATTAACTTGAAAATATAGAGTCGGTAGAACTTGAACCATTTTCTAAATTACTCTTAAACCATTCAAATTTAGAAAAAAACTTTCAAGATGAAAAAGTAGCGCATTTTCATAGGCATTCCAACGCCATATCATATGCCTCCATTGGATTAGCCGTTTAGAAATGACATCGAAAATACGAACTCGGTTGTTCGGTTTACGAAATTTTATGTTTTTTCAAATTACTCTTTAACCATAGGGAATTAGAGAAAACTTTCAACATATGGAAGGAGCGGTTTTGCAACAGCTTTTCAACGCCATATTATGCCTCATTCCGATAAACGGTTTAGAAATGCAATCGAAAATACGATTCATGTTTTTTGCGCGAAGAAAAAACGGTTTTCAAAACTGCTCTTAAACCGCTTATATTTTGCCAAAACTTTAAGTCAGGTCATGATATTGGTGTCCATACCTTTCCAACAGTATATCACAAGCCCCATTTCGGCAATGTTGGCGGAAGTTCAATCTAGTTCACAGGGAAGTTCAACGTACTACTAGCGGGGCAGGTTAATTTATGATCAAAATATTATTCTCATCCCGTGATCAGAATAGTATTTATATATATATAGGGTGGCACTATTCTAATCCCGGGATTAGAATAGTTATTTGGATCACAGCAGCCCTATATAGGGCCCCGAAGACAGGTTCCCGAACTTACCTGGACTACAGCCCGGCCCGACAAAATCCAACCTGGACCCCGATCCCGACAGAATCCCACCTGGACCCCGATCCCGATCGAGCCGCCCCTCCCCAACCCCCTCCTCGCCGCTCCTCCCCTCGATCTCCGCCGTGATTCGCCGCCAAAAATCCGCCGGATCGAGCGCCTACCTTCCTTCTCCAAACCCTGCCGACCGGATCGAGCTCCGCCCCCTCCGACTCCACCTCGTACCCGGATCACGGGCGCGGCGAAGCGGCAGCGGCGACGCCCGCTATGGGAGCCAGCGTCGCTCGAGCCGGGCGAGCGGGCGGCCGCCGGATTTCTGCGACGAACGGCCGCCATGGACTTCAGGAAGCCTCATCCTCGGTCCATCGTCGCCGCCAGACGGCTTGGCAGTGCTCGTGACGGCCAACGCGCAACCTAGGCGAACATCAAACCCAAGGAAGCATCTCGGCGGAGGCCGCATCAGCGGCGCCTTCAAATCTAAGAACTGTACATGAACTTCCTCCCTGATCTTGCATTCTTATTCAATCTTGCATTCTCTGACCTTCTTGCTTCGTGCAGATGAACTTCGCGCCCCCTACAAGACATGGATTGCCATGGGATTCCTCTCATACCTCCACGACGAATTGTTCTCAAGGTGGCCTATCATCTGCTGGTAAAAGGTTGGCCGAACTTCTAGCCAGGGTATGGTTGAACATCTTCGTTCCTTCGGTTTGTTATTTGCTTACAACCATGTGAAGTTCAGGTGGTGTGTGAGCCTCAGTCCAGGCTACAAAAGCTTTTTGTTAAATCTGCTTGCTTACAACCATGTGAAGTTCAGGTGGTGTGTGAGCCTCAGTCCAGGCTACAAAAGCTTTTTGTTAAATCTGCCTGCTTACAACCATGTGATGTTCAGGTAGTATGTGAGTCTTAGTCCAGGCTACAAACACTATAAAATCTGCCTGCATTCACATTCACATGTGGAAAAGCAATGTGAAGTTCAACTAGTAAGTGTGCTAGAGTTCAGGTTGGAAATGTATCTAGTTCTGTGCAAAACAAAAATAAAGGAAAATAGAACATACATGTGATATCACATGAAGGTCAGGTTGGTATGCACTAGCAGTCCAACCATTCAAAAAACTCATGAAGATTCGTGTTTTTAACCGTAAGCGATTTCCCTTTGCAAAACAAGAAGTTCAGGTTGTGGAGAGTGCTCAGTTCAGGTACATATAAGTAATCTAATATTGCAGAATTAAAAAACAGGATGTGAAGTTCATTCTGTGAAGGGTGGTCGATTCTGGTACAAAGGCATTGGCGGATGCTCACTTGATGTATAGTGTGATGTCTCTCACCACTTTTATATGAGAAGTTCGATGCATGGATAATGCTAAGTTCGAGTTATGAAGGTATATGCAGATATAACTTGTGTGCTAATGACATTTTTCCTTTAATATCGGCAAGGCGAGAGACGCATGAAGAAGCTTAGAAGTTCGGCAGCAAGTACACAATGCAAAGCACATGCGCGTTGCACCACCCTCTCAATGGGTCACACCTCAAACGCACCAACAACATTACCAACCTGCTCCGGACAAAAATGGGCGACACGTAAACACACGGATACTCCGAGAAGGTGGGTCACAACCCTATCCAAGACAAGTTTGCGCCTCCACCTAATTGGGTGACGCAGGAAATCCCATGATTCTTTGTATCCACCACAGACTCCCAAGCACGCCGATGGAGGAGGGGTTAGCTCAAGTCCTGCGTGTAACTCTGGAGGTTATCCTGGTGTGCCTCATCAATGCCAAAGCGAAGCAACTAAATCGGATCCCAGGACAAATCCAACAGCAACACACACACGGAGGAGAGTGATCTGCACACTACCACCGTTTGATCCTGCTGCTGATGCTACAAGTCAGAATTGTACAGGGCAAAAGGTAGATGGATTGCTTCACAGAACAAAAGAGCAAACCAAGACCAGGATTGCAATACCTCCACAACCACCTCAAGCAAAAAGGACGCAAACAGAGAGAGGCCATCTTCACCCTACTTCCTCCTCGTGATCCATCTGCTGCATCCTGCTATGATTACTCCTCCATGCCCCATCCCAGAGGGACAACAACCGACACCGGCGGAGTTGCGATCATACATGCACGTAAGTGAAACAAAAAATATTTATATACGCATCTTGTATTATCTGCAAATTTCTGCTCCCTCCGAATAACAAGTTCATAAACCGCATTTTAAGGTGCTGTTTGGATTTTTTCTTTTTCTCGCAGACGCCAGATCTACCAGATTATCTAATACCAAGACTAAAGATGCGATTCAAGGATGTAGATAAAGCAAGGAATTTTATAACGAATACGCGGAGACACCTGGTTTTGGAATCGGGAAGGCGGGTGGAAATGACAACCACAAGTATTTTGTTTGCGCCTTCCAAGGGATACACACATCTTGATTTGAGGCCAAGAGGAAGCGAAACAAAACATCACAGAGGACGGGCTGCAATGCAAGAATGAGGTGAAGGTGCAGGAGGATGGCACATGCGTGGCGATGGACATTGAGTACAATCATAATCACCGGCTCATGCAAACCGATGACATTTGGTGTTTTGCACTCACACAAGAATTATGACCCCACTATATTGGAGTACGTAAAGCTCTTGCAGTACCATGATGTCAAGCACATGACAATCATGTCCATGCTATCTGAAAATGAAGATGGAAGCTACTTCCTAAGCATGACCGGACGAGACCTGCTAAACCAGTAAGTACTCAAACACCAACATACTGCAATGTAAAAATAGCATCCTAGCTCACAATCATTTGCTAGCAAAAAATAAACAAATGCATATTTGCATGTGATTTGCAGGAAAGCCATGAATGCAATGAAAGATTATTTGGATGATGTATTGAAACTTGTTTCATTCTTCAAAGACATGAAGGCGATAAATGATGAGGTTTTCTACGACATCCAAGTGGACAAGGACAAGTCAATTAAAAACATTTTCTGGTCCAATGCAAGCTGCCGAGGAGCCTATCAAGACTTCGGCAATTGCGTAACATTCGACACAACTTACAAGACCAACAGATTTCATATGCCCCTGGGAGTGTTTGTTGGAACGAACCATCACTTGCAGTCAACGATATTTCTGTTCAGCTCGATAAGAGACGAAGATGCAAAGTCATTCAAGTGGTCATTCGATACATTTCTACTTGCATGAACAACAAGCACCCAACTTGCATTCTAACGGTGAGTTCAAATAAAAACTCCTCAAGTTTCATCATCTTTCCAAATTGTGGAGTGCGTATTGGGTATATTTGGTTTTATCTGAAAATAATATCAGACAAGCAGTTCAACCATCATAGCACAGAAGTCCAACCAAAAACAAAGAGAAGAAAGCAAATTTTTTCATCACTTGTTTACAAAATAATATACAGACAAGCAGTTCAACCATTTGTTACGTAAGTCCAACCAAAAAGCAAGAGAAGAAAGCAAATTTTTTACATCACATGTTTAGAAAAAACTAGTCATGAATGTGAAGTTCAAATACGGGAATCATAGAAGTTCAAGGATAAAAATATGTTGAGAAAAAAACATGTAGCATGTTAGGAAAAATATAGTTATTTATGTGAAGTTCAAGCCTTTGTTACTACGAAGTTCAAGAACCTCTTCAGAAGGAAAAATACATGTGCCATTTTAGATGGTCATGTTGCTTCATCTGAAGTTCAAGTACTTGTACAACATAAGTTCACCATCAGTACAAAAAAAGAATCAAGTTTCATTTTTTTAAATTCATGCAGACCAATGCCCATCGATGGCGAAAGCTATACCACAATCAATTCCAAACACCGTCCACAAGCTATGCCGTTGGCACATCTTGAAAAAGTACAGGGAATACCTCGCGTTGCTATACAACAAGTATAAAAAATTCAAAGAGGAGTTCACAGCTATATTAAACTGGCCGCTGATGCCAACGGAGTTTGAAGATGCATGGGCTAAACTCGTGCACAAGTACAAACTGGAGAACGACCAGATGAAGATGCAGCTCTGGAGTGATAGGAAGATGTGGATTTCAGCATATTACAAGAACATTTTCTGTGCTAGAATGACTTCCACACAACGAAGCAAGAGCATGAACCACGTGCTAAAGAAAGGGTTTGTCAAGGGGACCCAGAACCTACACAAGTTTGCTAGGCGGGTCAATGCTTGCATACAAACTCGGATGCGTATGAGAACGAGCAAACAATGACCGGCATGGTAAGATGACAAAGTACAAAACACCCCCATCATGTTCTGTTTTGTCTTGAACATGTGCACTTTGATTTTTTTAAAAATGAAACCCATGACTCTGCCTCGACTAATACCTCACTTTTTGACATGTGCAAACCAATCCTGTGACAAAAACAACCTACAGCTACGAGGAAGACATGTCCATCAAGTACACGAGAGCAGTGTACACCGAGATGAGGAATAGGATGAGAAAGGCAACGCTATTCCGCGCAAAGCTTACAGCAGAGCCAACTAAGTACCTTGTGTACTACCACAACAAGCCTGGCCATGATGATGAAGAAAGATTTTCCTGGTCAAAGCATGAATTCCAGGTTGTAGCTGACCCAGAGAATGAAATATACGAGTGTGAATGCAAGATCTGGACACACACAGGTGAGCGAAAAAACAACGTCATTAAATAGATAGACTGGTAGTATCGTATCAAAATTTATGAAACTCATTGCTGGCTCTCAAACTATGCATTCTGCATTCATCACAAAAATGCAGGCCTGTTCTGCCTTCACATCATGAACATACTTGACTACCTCAAGCGACAATTTTCCAAACAAGTATATCCTCAAAGCGGTACACAAAGACGCAAGATCACAACCAACTTTTGATACAAGGGACTACAACACAACGGTATCGGATGGCAGCTCAAGGCTATCGAAGCAAGACATATTGCTGCAGCTGAATTTGATGGTTAACAAGAAAGCGATGAGATGTGACCAGCAATATGACAGAGCATACTATGTTCTCAAGAGGCTTGTGGAAGAGCTTGATGCAATACATTCAGCAAATCAAGCGGATGCTGACGAAAGGATGGCTGAAGAGGACGTTGCAATTGAAGATGACCTTCATTATTATGCAGCTGAAATGCTCAAGCGCCATTCTTTGAAGCCAGCCAATACAAGTAGGGTGATGGCCAGTCAATGGAGCCGTGACAGCAAGAGACGATAAAATTGCCGTTGTATTCTGAAACGAAGGGTAGGAAGAAAATTACTGCAGCAAAGAAGAGTGACAAGAGAGCTCAAATAAAGGCACCACCTGCAGGAAGAGTCGTCGTGCGCGAGGAGAACGGAATGCCACTTGGACACAGGAAATGCAGTGTGTGCAACCAGGTTGCAAGACACAATAAGCTTACCTGTCCAACACTCTTGGAAAGAAACAATGCTGAGGAGGTCCAGCAACCCAAAGTTCAGAAGCAACAGACCAAGGCTATGGAACAAAAGAAGGGACCACACCCACAAAAAGCAAGCAGCAGGCTTTGTAGCATATGTAAGCAGTATGAACCACATAATGCAAGAACATGCCCGCAGCGTGCAGATGCTCAAAAGATAAGAAAAATACCAGAGAAGAAATAGAAAACAAGACCTATAGCCAACAACAAGAAGGTGGTGGAAGATGAAGAGGAAGACGAAGACGAAGACAACGACGAAGAAGAGGAAGACGAAGATGAAGAGGAAGTGGAATGCGACGACGAAGAGGAAGAGGAAGAGACGATGAAGAGGAAGAGGATGAAAAAGAGGAAGAGGTACATGTCAAGAAAAATAAAATAGGCAAACGTGAGTACAAATGTACCCAGCAAGACTTACATCAGAACTAACTACATATGCATCATTAGCAACAAAGGGGATGGTGGGGTTTAACTACAGCAAGCCAGCTTTGACTCGGTGGCTATCCCGAACTACATTGCAAATAACTTTTGAGGTGGCGCACACGAGTCCACATATCCACCATATCAATACACCACTATGGATCCGCTCCCGTCTCCCTACGAGAACGCCATGCATAGCACTCACGCTTATCTTGCGTATTTTAGAGTATCCACTTTCACTTGTCTATGAACTGTATAGGCAACCCAGAAGTCCTTTACCGCGGACGCGGCTATTCAAATAGATCATTTATGACCCTGCAAGGGTGTACTTCTTCATACATGTTTCCACCACTTACCGTCTGCACACGTCATGTGCTCGGCTGACTTCAAGCGAAAGCCGACGTGGGTGTAGACCACGACCTACCTAAACACTCAAGTCTTTAGTCCAGGTTTATCGCCTATTCAGGTTCCATCTACAGGGAGCCCGGCCGAAGTTTCCACATACGGCCCCGAACGATGTGTGTAGGGTTCCCGAGACACCAAACGGGCGCCCGGTACACCGTGCCACGTGCCTACCGCATCACAGACCACCCCGCGGGTCAGTGCTGCGCACGGCCTCCAGCATACTACAAACACCGGAAACTACTTGCAACTCCGGGACAGAGTACTAGGGTGGTTAAGAAGTCGAGCGGGGTCATATTTCAGGGCCCAATGCATGGTAGTAGTTGTTTCATGGATCACAAACACAGAACTCAGTTCCTGAGGACGGCTTCAATGAGACAACCCACCATGTACTCCTACATGGCCTCTCACCGCTACCTTTACCAAATCATGTTCACACACTTAGCGCACACAGAGAGGACATGTTCACACACCCTCGATTCATCCCCGATGAATTAGACGACTCAACTCTAAGCGAGAGCAGTGCATGACAAACAAGCATGAATGAGTAGGCACATCAGGGCTCAAACAACTGCTACTCATGCTAGTGGGTTTCATCTATTTACTGTGGCAATGACAGGTCATGCAGAGGAAAAGGGGTTCAGCTACCGCAACAAGTAACACATGAGTCGTTGTTGTCCTAATGCAGTAAAAGAGAGCAGGAGTGAGAGAGTGGGATTGTATCAGAATGAACAAGGGGGTTTTGCTTGCCTGGCACTTCTGAAGATAGTATAGCTCTTCGTCGGTGTCATCGAACTCATCATCGGAACCACGTCTATCGAGAGGGGACAAACACCGGCAAATAGGGAAGAGCACAATCAATGCAATGCACAATATGATGCATGATCATGACATGGCAAAATGAGTGTGTTGAGCTAATGCAGCTAAGAACGGGATGGTTTGAGTTCATTTGAATCAATTATTCAAATGCAAACCCAAAATATGAACTCATATAACTGCATTATATTGGTTCATCGAAACAGCAAGGTTAGGTTGCTCTAACATGCATGAAACTAGTACAGATGGATAGATTGAATTTTTCTGATCAATATTCATATATAAGTCTTTGCATTTGGAGTTACATAATAATTTCTATGATTTTTAGAAGTTAGCACTATTTTCAGGAATTTCCTGGATAAACTTAAATCCAGAAGAAGCTTTACTGCATCAGCATTGCATCGTTGTGACGTTAGCAGGTCAACAGGGGCTGGTCCGGGTCAAACCTGATGTGTGGGGTCCACACGTCAGTGTAATAGGGCAGGAACAGAGGCTGGCCAGTGGGTCCAGGTCAATGTTGACGTGGCAGGGTCAAACTGACATGTGGGGCCGGCTTTATTAGCCTAAACTAAACTGGGAATAAATCCGGGGTTAATTAGGTCATGGGGCCCATATGTCAGTGAGAGAGGGGGTTAATTAGCTGGGTCATTAGTGACTAATGACATCACCGCGTCGACTTCGCCGGAGTTATGCCGACAACGAGCTAAACACGGCGGTACACTGGAGCGGCTCGGGTTTCGCATTCCGGCGACCAAACGGGCGGCGGAGGGAAACTACGTCTAGCTGGGAGCGAGCCGCGTCGGGTGGTGGTGCTACTTGAGCTCGGGGTAGCCGTAAACGATGCCGGCGACGAGTTTGGCGGCTGCCGAAGCTCGGACAAGCTCGGACTCGACGCTAGGAGGCACTGGAAGGGGCATGGAGCGGTGCTACGGGTTGCTGGGGATGCGGCGAGCTTGGTGACGCGCTTGGTTTCAAGCCAACGTGGTTGTGGCCACGACGGCGACATGCAGAGGCGGCGGCGCGTGCGGGAGAGTTCGGTGCGGTCGCCGTGGTGCAAGGCAGAGCGAACAGAGAGGGGGAGGCGAGGCAGGGGACCACAGCGGTTGCAGCAGTGCAGACGGCGAGCTCGGAGGAGGTCCAAAGCGAGCGGGGCGGCGGGGGCGATCTCGGTGACCCGAGGAAGAAGAAGGCGTCGGGGGTGGTGCTTCGAGGCGTCCGGCGTTGTGTAGCTCAGCGAGGGGGTCGAGGACGAAGTGGCGGAGCTTCTGGGCACGTCGGTGAGGTGTGGGGTGGCCGGTGGCCGCGGGAACGATGAGCGGCGGGACGGGCGGGTTCGGGCGGCTGCGCGTGAGAGAGACAGAGGAGGGGAGAAGCACGGGGAGAGGTCGAGGGGATTCTAGGGGGGTGCGTGGCGTCATCTGGAGTCGTCCAGGGCATCGGCAGAAGCAGGAGATGGTCGGCGCGTGCGCGCGCATCGGGCACACGCCTTGTGTCCTTCTGGCGCGGTGGAGACGACGACTGGCGTCGGCCAGCTGGGCTGGGCCGGCACAGTGCTAGGCCAGGTAAGTGGCCCAGGTAGGCGTTCTCTCTCTCTTTTCTAAATTGTTTTTGTTTTCTATTTTTCTGCAATTGTTTTTACTTAATTAAAATGCTAAGGCATTTTCAGAAACCCTGAAAATAATTGTGGGCTCTGTTTGGAATATTTCCAACAGCCCTCACTTAAGTTCAGAATTATTTGGACATTTAAAATATTATATAGCATTTAAATGCCGAAATGCAAATAGCATATGATTTAATTCAGTGACCAAATATGTCATGGAAAAATGTGCAACAGCTCTGGTTATGGTTTCTAGCATTTTCCAGAAATGATGAACATTTTTGAAAGCCATTTGGATTCACGGAAAATATTTTAGTTGAACCTAGTGAATTCCTTTGATGCTAGGGTTTAGGCAATCCCCATTTCAAGTTTCAAAAGAATTTAAACATGATGCAACAGACAAGTGCTAGCCTAGTGCAAGGTAAGGCTAGGGATGAGACAACTCACCCCCACTACACAAGAATCTCGTCCCGAGATTCAAGCGTAGGGTAAGATAAAGGGGGAGCACAGTCTAACACAATCTTCACGATCCAGGGTGCACTTCATAAGAACGTTGATTCGATCACCATCATTGTCTCGAGGTCTTGCTCCGGGATCTTCAAGCAACATGGGAACAAGAGGAAAGGGAAAACTCTAGAAGGATTGATCTTCTCGAAGATCGGACAACTCAGGACCAACCCACGGAGTGAGACATTGAAACATCTCGTGAGCTAGGACACGAGGCATGCATCCAGAGAGATGGAGTGAAACAGATGATGAAGGTTCACTTGGTAGACAACAATTCCACACTTAAGAGGGTGGTGAAAGGTTGTCAACATAGCGAGGAGTTGAGTTGCCATGATACCACAACAAGACATCCTGGAGGAGGGTGATTCATAGATTAATACCTGAAGTGGCAAAAAGAATTACCTTTGATATAGAGATCATTGAGATTCTCTAAACCAGCCTAGGGCAATTCTCGAGCGATTGTCTGAAGGGGTTCGGTAGGATGGCATACCCAGGCTAGAATGGATGATGTGGATTACCTTGTTGAAAACAACACAAGGGATGATTTTAGTAACTGGGGAGAAGCTCAACAGTAGAGAGTGAGTCTGCTGTTTGAAAAGTTATAGCATAACCGAGGCAACTGAGAGCAATCCCAGTTAGTGCCGATGATAACACCTAGCGCTTGTGCGTGCTCTCAAGAACTTGAGCATTTCCATATTCATCAAGGTTTTACCAATATCCGGGTCAAGGATCCTGGCAACACAACATACTACCATGATGAACAGCGATGGACGATACAGATGCAAAGGAAGATGACACTTTCTCAAATTTCACCTTAGCGAGGCCAAGGGGACAAAATCTGGATAATCGACCGAGAGACATTTAGCACTCCGCTTCTAATGTTCTCCTTGATGTACTAGCGTATCCCATTCATACATATGGTTTGATATCTAGAACATCAAGTAAAAGGTCGGACTTCGGAAACACAAAATCCATAAGGGAACAACTAGGGAGTAAATCCTGCGATATCCCTATGGGGAGGTGGTCAACTTCTTCAACCAAGATACTACAATAATAGGCCTTCCAGCTAGGTGTGTTGGCCACGACACCCACGTTACCGGGTTACAAAGAGACCAATATTATAATTCTTGGAACACGTCCCAACCATCATATCTGCTTGAGATTCAGGTCTGGTTGTTGTCAGGATATTCCAGACTCACCAAGTCTAGAAAGGAAAATGAAAGTTTTTAACACAAATCGACGAGACAGCGTTGCAAGATTCTCTAGGAATGAACTGCGATAGCAAGCTCAAAACATGAGCTGGTTCGGCTACAAACATGTGAACACGTTATCCCAGACAAACATGATCACATGGTAGTCTTACAATAAAACACTACCGAGTTCCGGTGGGGAATCATCATCGAGGATATCAAAGTCCTTGCATAAGGTATACTCTTAAGAAGGAGCTTCTTCTCCTTGAACAAATCAATCAGTGGCTTGGTGTGCTACATAATACATGTGGAGTGGAGGTAATTAATCTACCAAACCATAGTATACTTTGCACATGTGTGACTAACTTGGGATGATTCCAAGGAAGCAACATTGACTTTATCAAATTCATAGTGGCAACTTGCATCAAATGCACATGAATTAGAGGAAGTCACTTCTTCCATCCATGCATATGCTTCATGAGCTAGCATGAAGAAATGCTTTCAAAAGTTTCCAATACTATCTTAATGTTCAACAAGATTATGGAGAAGATAAGGATGTTGTCGATGGGCTCAACAACAATTCATCCTGGTTTCCATATAAATGGAATTCCACAATTATGTGAACATGGTGATAGCATTGGTCAGGCCAAAAGATATAACGGAGTATGCTCAAGGAGGAACCACGAGTAAGACAACATTATGAACATCGTTGGTTCTGATTTTATTTGAGAATAGCCAACAATCAAATCATTTGATAAGATAATAGGTCCAACAACTGATCACCGGGACCAATCGTTGAAGATATCATCTTTCTTCAACATACATACAAGATATCCCTTAACATGAACTAAGTCGGACAAGATATTATCTTCCAGCTCTCCAAGTTGATGTATAGCTTAACCAACTAGCTCAGGGGTATCCAACACGGATTCTTGGAGAAAGGGTGGTTTACAAGAGTCAACCAACTTGATCACGAATTCAACATAGCGGTCAGGTGATGACCTGTGATACTTCCGAGAAGATATTCCGAAAATCACGAACCACCGATATGTTACTAAGCTCGAGAACAATCTTGCTTTTCAGGGCAAAACAATATGATCAAATGAGCGAGGGATTGACAAAATCCTAGATCACAGACCGAAGAGTGCACCGGAAAAAGGACTAGGTAGCACAATCAACCTTAGGGTGATGATTCCATAATCAACACGCTAGAATAAGATTATTGTCCATTTAACTACCAGGCAACAGAGTTGCTAGGAGTATAGATTTCACACATCACGATTCACTTGTCGGCACTCCAGTTGCAACAACACAGGAACCGATAAATGAATAATGAGGGCGAGAAGTATCACTGTATCAAGAGTTCATAGGATGGTGTGCAATTCCCATGATAATCTTAATATAAAGATGGTAATACTCCAAGGTAGAACAGAGCAAAAGCTGGATTAGTATTTGTTCTACGGATCACAACTGCTTTGACCCAATCCTGGATATAGATGAGGTACTGGAGTTTGTTTCTCCTAGTCATTCTGACCTAGAATGGCTTGACGGACCACAAGAATAATAGGCATCGATGAGGACGGGTGCACGACTACTCCTGACTATCAATTGATAGACGGGGGTCAGAATACAGCTAAAGAGGGACAACTCAAGGAGCATATAACTTTCTGAGTTGTGGATGCATAGATTAGTATGTCGAACCAAGTTCAACAGGTTTCTTCGGGATAACCCATGCAAGAAGGTAGAACTGACAGATTCACAACATAGAATCTAGAACTCGACAAGAGCACACTGATTGTGACCTTTCGGTTCAGCGAGGAACTTCTGCCATAAGCAGTACGTGATATTTGGAAGAAGGAAATACCGCACACATCGAGGACTATCACAAAGGTTACTAATAACCTAAAGGAACGAGCAAACACTAACAACATGAGGTAGATAGGGTGAATCTCGGGTTCATAACCCAAGAGTGGAATACCTACTAACTAAATGGCATCACGGGATGCTTTCGAGAATAATGGCCAGAATCATCACACTGGGAACGCAAAACATGGTTCCATTACTAGGTGGCACTCTAAGACACCTAGGGTCATAATAATAACTCCAACATATATGTCAAGGCAACAGAGTACCTCAACTCACTGATTAGTGTGGTTAATCTGGCCCAAAGGGACATCGAAGCGAGAGGAAGGGATTTTGCAAATGCTTCAGACTATTTAGAAACCTGGGATGACTCGGACAGCATAACAGCTGTAAATGCTCAAAAGAATTTGGGACATGCTACAAAAATGGTGGCATAACCACTTGATCATCATAATATCAAGGTTCTGAGATCAACTATGAATACACAGAAATAGTAGAAACTGAACTGAGGCTTAAATCCAACAATCTTATAGGTCTACAGATTAGTAACACGTGATCCTGATAGAAAGAAGAGATAGCCTAGTTTCTTAACCCCGTAGGAAGGATAAGATGACTCAGATCAGAAGGGCATAAAGTATAAGGAGTAAAAAGAGCCTTACGTTCCATCCCACAATCAATTCCCCTATATATAACTAAAGCATTTCTAGACTCAACTTCGACCAGTTTTGCTTGGTAATCCTACAGGCAGTCAGGCTCTGGTACCAAAGCTGTCAGGACCAACTCAAAGCCACACCGATCTAGCATGTAACACATCATATCACTTTGCGGCCTCACGCACGGTATTCCCACGGGTGTCGCCTTACCTTGCCCGGGACCGTTTGCGCCTTTTGGCACACGTATATGATAGTGTCGCTAGCATCCATATGACAAGGAGCCCGGGCTGACATGGCTAGTCGTGAACCCAAAGTTGCACTAACTTACAGGGACATTCATACATGACCCAGGAACGAAAGTTTCGATCAGCAGCGAGTGAATCCGGGCTGTAGCAACTGGGCTAGTAGGACTCCGGTAAACCGGGCTGTAGCAGGCTAGCAGGACTCCGGTAGACACCGCGTGACATTTCCCCGAAGGGACAGACACAGGAACGAAGAAGGACACATGCCGGCCAGCCTAAGTGTTTTGGAGCAGTAGCAAGCTACCAAGGCTCAGTGGAAGCACTAGGAGACATTTCCCGGTAAGAGAGGCTACTAAGGATAAACAACTAGATAGTCAGATCCCACATATACCAAACATTTCAATAACATACACACAATATGCTCGATATGTGCAAATAGAACATGGCATCACAACATGACTCTGTAACTCAAGTATTTTATTTAATAGGCTTCGAGGAGCGAGATATTACAAACATGGGTCTCATGACCCAGCATTCAGAGCATACAAGTCAAAGCACAAACGGAAGCTTAACATGTCTAGGTACAGACATCTACAAATGAAAAAGGCTGAGAAGCCTGACTAACTACCAGATCCTGTCGAGGGCACAAGATCATAGCTGAGGTAACAAGCTAAACGTCGAAGTTCACACGGAACTACTAGTGAGACTGAAGTCTCTCTGCAAAACATAAAATAGGCAAACGTGAGTACAAATGTACCCAAAGAAGACTTACATCAGAACTAACTACATATGCATCATTATCAACAAAGGGATGGTGGGGTTTAAGCTGCGACAAGCTAACTTTGACTCGGTGGCTATCCTGAACTACGACTGCAAGTAACTCTTTTGAGGTGGCGCACACGAGTCCACATATCCACCATAATAATACACCACTATGGATCCGCTCCCGTCTTCCTACGAGAACGCCATGCATAGCACTCACGCTTATCTTGCGTATTTTAGAGTATCCACTTTCACTTGTCTATGAACTATATAGGCAACCCAGAAGTCCTTTACCACGGACGCGGCTATTCGAATAGATCATTTATAGCCCTGCAACGGTGTACTTCTTCATACATGTTTCCACCACTTAGCGTCTGCACACAACATGTGCTCGGCTGACTTGAAGCGACAGCCGACGTGGGTGTAGACCACGACCTACCTAAACACTCAAGTCTCTAGTCCAGGTTTATTGCCTATTCAGGTTCCATCCGCAGGGAGTCCAGCCGAAGTTTCCACATACGGCCCCGAATGATTTGTGCAGGGTTCCCGAGACACCAGATGGGCACCCGGTACACCGTGCCACGTGCCTATCGCATCACGGCCCATCCCTCGGGTCAGCGCTGTGCACGGCCTCCAGCATACTACAAACACCAGAAACTACTTGCAACTCCGGGACAGAGGACTAGGGTGGTTAAGAAGTCGAGCGGGATCATATTTCAGGGCCAAATGCATGGTAGTAGATGTTTCATGGATCACTAACACAGAACTCAGTTCCTGAGGACGGCTCCAATGAGACAACCCACCATGTACTCCTATATGGCCTCTCACCGCTACCTTTACCAAATCGTGTTCACACACTTAGCACACACAGTAGGACATGTTCACACACCTCTGATTCATCCCCGATGAATTAGACCTGACTCAACTCTAAGCAGTAGCAGGCATGACAAACAAGCATGAATGAGTAGGCACATCAGGGCTTAAACAACTCCTACTCATGCTAGTGGGTTTCATCTATTAACTATGGCAATGACAGGTCATGCAGAGGAAATGGGGTTCAGCTACCGCAATAAGTAACACATGTGTCGTTGTCCTAATGCAGTAAAAGAGAGCAGCAGCGAGAGAGTGGGATTGTATCGGAATGACCAAGGGGGTTTTGCTTGCCTGGTGTCGGTGTCAAAACCGGCGGATCTCGGGTAGGGGGTCCCGAACTGTGCGTCTAGGCGGATGGTAACAGGAGACAAGGGACACAATGTTTTTACCTGTGTTCGGCCCTCTCGATGGAGGTAAAACCCTACGTCTGCTTGATTAATATTGATGATGTGGGTAGTACAAGAGTAGATCTACCACGAGATCAAGGAGGCTAAACCCTAGAAGCTAGCCTATGGTATGATTGTTGTAATGTATGTTAGCCCCACGGACTAAGGCCCTCCGGTTTATATAGACACCGGAGAGGCTAGGGTTACAGAAGTCGGTTACAATGGTAGGAGATCTACATATCCGTATCGCCAAGCTTGCCTTCCACGCCAAGGAAAGTACCTTAGGACACGAGCCGAGTCTTCAATCTTCTATCTTCGTAGTCTTGGAGTCGGCGGATATTGATAGTCGGCTGTCCGGACACCCCTTGTCCAGACTCCTCAAGAGCCCTCGAACCGGTCTTCAATGACGATAAGTCCGGCGTGCACAATGTTCGGCGTTGCAAGGCGGGTTCCTCCCTTGAATAATCCAGAGAAGATAATGAACACCAGGATAGTGTCCGGCTCTGCAAAAATATTTCCACATTCCACCGTAGAGAGAATAAAACATATACACTGATCCAATCTGCTGACGTATTATGCGGCGTGACATCACACCGCTACCAAGCCCTTGTTTGAATTGTCTTTTACTTATTCCACCTCAGCACGCTTAGCGAAGCGGTTTCCTTGGAACGTCTTGTCAAAGCAGAGATCGTGTTTCCCTTTATTCCGGGATTCTCATCAATACGGACGTGGGTAACCCAACCGCGCCATTGATGGTGGCGCTTGGGAGATAAGCGAGTTTTACCAGGCTGGTGGGGGATGCATAGTTTAGTCCGCCTATATATATGGGATAAGGATTTACCTTCTCACCTACGCCTTCTTCCTCCTTTGCTTATCCATCCCTGCGCACTGAAGCTCCTACGCTCAAGCCTGCGCATCTCGCCTCGACCTTCTCCGAAGATGTCCGGAGGGGGAGGTAAATGGATGGCCTCCACCGCTAAGGAGGAGGACATCACCAGGCTACGCGACGCCGGATACCTTTCCGGCGATATCGCAGATCGGTCTGCCGACGCGGGCAGCTCATCCCCACCCCAGGGCCTCATGAGAGGGTCGTCTTCCTTCCCCACTTCCTCCGCGGACTGGGCTTTCCGCTCCATCCATTTGTCCGGGGGCTCATGTATTACTACGACCTGGATTTCCATGATCTGGCGCCGAACTTCGTCCTCAACATTTCGGCATTTATCGTCGTGTGTGAGGCCTTCCTCTGCATCCAGCCCCACTTCGGCCTGTGGCTCAAGACCTTCAACGTCAAGCCGAAGGTTGTAAAGGGCACTCAAGCGGAATGCGGAGGCGCCATGTTGGGCAAATTGCCCAACGTCCCTTGGCTAGAAGGGACCTTCGTGGATTCCGTCAAGGGGTGGCAGTCGGGGTGGTTGTACATCACCGAGCCGCGCAAGCCCACATGAGCGGGCGCCCGAAGTTTAGATCTGGAATCCCCACGCAGCTCACCTCCCGGAAAGAGAAGGGCTTGCGGTGGGGTAGTCCGTGGAGGTGACGGACTCGGAGTGCATCAAGAAGATGGTGAGCGAGAGGCTCGGCTTCGTCGACGTGGTCCAAGTCATGCTCCTCCGCGGATCCTCCCATGCCAGAACAGGCTTTACTTTGTGGGAGTTCGATCCGAACAGCACCAGCGCTGAGCGGGCTCTTCGATACAACATACGGCGCTGGAGGGTGCTGTTCAAGGGCGCCAAGCCCCGCATCAGGAGACGAGAGATCGCGGATTCAGCGTGCAGTCTCCAACTGACGCGGTAAGTGATTCAACCCCATTACGGGACACTTGTGATAATTAGATTAACTCTAATGAGGTTTTTAATCTGCCTCTTCCTTTGACAGGAATGGATGGAGAAGGCCGAGCTGCTCATCAGCCCGGCTCCCATGCCAGAAGAACCAGTGGATGCCCGCTTAGCAAGGCTGCTGGTTCCGCACCGCGTGGTGCCGGAGAAGAAGTCCAAGAAGGTGGCGCGGGACTCGAAAGAGTTCCAGAATCAAAGCGCCCGACGACGACGAGGACTCCTCCCCTGAAGACGAGGAGGAGGAAGAGTACTCTCTCCCGGAGGAGGGAGAGAAGAAGAGGAAGGCCTCCCCAACTGGGGCGGACGAAGGGTCCAAGAGGGGGAGAACTATCCCCCTGGACAGTTTCGCCAACAATCGACGTTGGCGAGGATGAGTGGCCTCCAAGGGCCAGGCATCCGGCAGGATCGTAAGTATTCAGATCATTTATATGCCGTATATTGTATGTCATGTAGTGTCCTTCTAACGCCGCATTGTGCCTGTAGTCCGGCCGCTGACGACCTTCCCGACTCGATGAGTGGGTCGTTGGCGCCGTCGGATGTAAATTCCATCCTGACTGCCTCTACCCCACGCGTCGACGAGGACAACGAGGTGGGATCCCACAGAGGGACCCACCAGGAGGAGGCTCCGGAGGTGCTGTCAGGCAGCCTCCCGGACTTCGTGCCGGACTCTACACCGGAACCCGCAGTGGCTCCAGAGTCCGGCACCCCTTCGAAAGAAGGGCAGGACACAACGCCGGCTGGCCTCCGGCCCATCCGGAGGCGCCGGATAACTGCTGAGGCGCTTAAAGGCGCTTCCATCGAAGAACACCGACCGTCATGAGTGCGGTGATTGAGAAGGTTCACCGCCAAAAGCGGGCTAACTGAAGCTCGCAATGCCTTCTAACAGGCTTTGAGGTAAGAAGTTAAAATTGTGTAATGTAATACCGCATAGACAAGAGCCTCGATGCTTAGTTCGTGTTGGAAGGAAAAGCCGGACTAAGGATCTAACAAGATATACGCAGGGTTGCTAAAAAATATGTCAATATGGGTTTGCAGGCTGCGCTGCAGGCCTCTGCCGCATTAACGGCGGAGGTTGAAGTGCTGAAGAAGGATCTCGAGCGGTCTGAGCAAGAGCTCGGCCATGCAAAGAAGCAGCTCGAGGAGAAAGAAGGTGAGTAACACCTCTTTGAATAAGTACCTTACAGAAAAGGGTTTTGGTTGCCAACAAAATTAACCAGGATAATATGTGTATTGCAGGGGCCACTAAGGAGGTGGCAGCCCTGAAGGATGCCGTGTCCGTGGCCGAACGCAATGCGGCCACGGAACGGGCTGAGCGAGAAAAGCAAGTGGCGCTGGTGGCGGAAGTTCGGCAAGAGCTCCGGGCTCTCATGGAAAAGCATGAGAGTTTGGAGCGTGACTCCAAGACTCGAGAGTCCGAGCTTGCCTCGGCTCTTGAAAGTGCCAAGTCCGCCAAGGCCGGGGCCCAGAAGGCCCTTCAGGAGGTAGAGGATATAAAGAAGATAGCTGCGGGTAAGGCGTTTTTCATGTAGAGCAAGCATGTTAATGTAAATTACCGAATACTTACCCGAATTAGGAGCTCTCCAGGGGCGTTTGCAGATCTGCCGCGTAGTGCATATAATGCCGCCGCATTCTACCGTGGCGAGGAGGGGAGCTCGACGGAGATGGTCTTCTGGTCTCAGTACGCTGAGGCCGGCCATCCGGTGCCTCCAAGCGACCAGCTGAAGCAGCTAGTCGCACTCCACAAGGTAGCTGAGGAGGCCATGAAGGGTCTTATAGTCCGGCTGTGGCCTGGACAGGCCATGCCAGGCAGCTACTTTGGCCTTGTGCGGTGGCTGTTGGATGCATGCCCCAGGCTGGACGTCATCAAGCGCTCAGCCTGTATTGAAGGCGCTCGTCGGGCCCTTGCCCGCATAAAGGTGCAATGGGGCAAACTGGATGCAGAGAAGCTTCTCACGGATCCACCGCCGCCGGGCAAGGAGCATCGCCACGAGCGATATTATAAAGTTGTCTGAAGGGAGCCTCGCGATATTGCGGATGAGTGCCCCGAAATGTAATCTTTGGGTGAACTTCGCTGTATTTTTATCCTTGGCGCTGAAAACTTCGCTCATATGCGCCATGAGCAACGCTTGTTTAATTTAAAATATTACCTTCATGCGGCCGCTTGTTAAATCGAGAGATGGCAAGTCGTTGGCTTCAGCCCCGAGCCACGAGTCTTTGGGGTGTTCGTGATAAACTTGAGCACTCTTGTTCCCATATTTGGGTCCATCTAGGAGGCGCCAACACGACGAACAAGGCAACCGGACTTATAATGCTTGAACACTCTCACTTAGCCATAGAATTCTATAATTTTAAATTCGGTGAAGCCCCGGTATTCGGAAGACCGAATCCGGGCGCTATCCACGCCTTCATCGGACATCGTTCGAACTCGCTCAAGCGGCGTGAGTCTTTATGATCCGAAAAAACCTCTCGAGCAGCGACCGTCTCGCCATATTATGCCGATCGGTTTAGCTTTCTCATCGAGGCGTTAACCCGGCTCAACCGGGCGCATCGCGATGGTTCTCCAGTGCTACCTTAGCCGACGGAACGGAACGTAAGGCACCAAATACATGGGAGCCGGGCAAACCCAACTATTGACCCAAGACATAATTCGGAGCCGATTCAGATAATGCTATAAGTTCGGGGTGCCGCACTTGTGAAAGTGTTCGGACTTAATCACACCATAATCTGGGGAGCATAAGCCCCTTGCGTATTCGGCCGTTCCAAAATGTACGGGTGCAAGAAGTCATGTAATGAAAGTATACATAAAAGGTAATGCAATTGCAAATAAGAACATGCTGCATTATTTATGAAATAAAGTCTGCTGAAAGAGCGGACTGATACAAATAGTGCGGTAGGCAAGGGATTTGGACCAATTAAACACGTCCCCCTCCAGAGATGAGCTGCAGACTTGGTGTATGTATTCGAAATTAATGCTCGTAATTGAGACCACCTGAGTGTTCGTCGCAGCCTTCTTTGGTCCCTGACTGTTGCATCGTGAGTTCGGCGAGTTCCCCATCGGACAGGGCTTCTGGTTAATGGAGTCCTGTATACGCAAAAGAAGGAAAAATAAAAAACAAGGGGGGCAATTAGTGTGAGCCCCTGGTGTGGTCGAGCCGCACTCTTGGTTCTTTGTGCCCCTTTCCTTGCGCCCATGGTATCTCCAAAGCGTAATGATGTACGTTGAGTGTTATTCTTGGCGATCATCTTGTGGCGAGGTTAGGGCCGCATTGCTACTGGCGATGCTCGATCGCGCCAGTGGTCTTGGTTGGCATTGCTCGGTAGCTTTTTTCTTTGTATCCGGCTTTTAATTGCGGACTTGAGAATGCCCGAGAAGGCTGCTCAGTACTTTCGCATGAGAGCATTGTATGTTCCTCCGTTCGGAGGGGCGTTCCGTATTTCCATTGACCGTGATGACTCCAAGAGGGCTGGCATCTTGAGCTTTAGGTATGCATAATGCGGCACCGCGTTGAATTTTGTAAACGCGGTTCGTCTGAAAGCAGAGCATGATAGCCGCTGCGAACGGGACTATGTCGAAGATTAACTCTTCGCTCGAAAGTTATCCGGTGATCCGAAGACCACTTCGGTGTGGTGAGCCTATCTGATTGGCTTCCACTCTGGGATGACACCTTTAAAGGTTGTCTTTGTAGGTTTAATCCTTGATGGGTCTTTGCCCATTTTGCGCCTTTGTATCTGATAAAGCAGTGTTCGAGTTGCTACCGCCGTCCATCGGGACTCTTGTGAGTGAAATCCATCGACGATTGGGTCTAAGACCAATGCGGCGAATCCTCCATGGCGTATGCTGGTCGGATGGTCTCTTGGTCAAAAGTGATCGGACGGGAGGACCATGGATTGAACTTAGGGCGATCGCTCCATCGCATAGGCGTCCGAGTGCGCGCTTCCTCTCCCTCTTGGGTATGTGGGTCGCGTATATCATATTCACCGTCCGTACTTGTGGGGGAATCCTACATCCTCTATTGTTCGGGTGGTCGAGTCTCTTCCTCGTCGTCGCTATTTAGCCCCTTGTCATTGTTTTCACAATTAACTTGCTGTACCGCTTGAACACCCAACAATCTCTATTGGTGTGATTAGCTGGCTTTTGGGTGCCATGTATCCGCATGAGCGGTCGAGTATTTGGTCCAAATTGGACGGACCGGAGTGGTTCTTTTGAGCGGCTTATTCCACCGACGGGTTTAGAGCCTCGAATCCGGCATTGACCGCCGTATCCTCCTTATCGTCGCCGTTAATGCGGCGCTTGTTTTTGATTCGACGTGACCTGCCATTGTTGTCCTTAGTATCCGGACTGCCAGAGTTTTTGCGGAGATTGTTACTGCGAGCTAGCCAGCTATCCTCTCCCGCACAAAAGCGGGTCATTAGGGATGTGAGGGCTGCCACGGATTTTGGCTTTTCCTGCCCCAGGTGCCGAGCTAGCCATTCGTCCCGGATGTTACGCTTGAAGGCTGCAAGGGCTTCTGCATCCGGACAGTCGACGATTTGATTTTTCTTCGTCAAGAACCAAGTCCAGAATTGTCTGGCCGATTCATCTGGCTGCTGAATAATGTGGCTTAGGTCATCGGCGTCTGGTGGTCGCACGTATGTGCCTTGGAAGTTATCAAGGAATGCGGCCTCCAGGTCTTCCCAACACCCAATTGACTCTGCGGGCAAGCTGTTGAGCCAATGCCGAGCTGGTCCTTTAAGCTTGAGTGGTAGGTACTTGATGGCGTGTAGATCATCGCTGTGGGCCATATGGATGTGGAGAAGGTAGTCTTCGATCCACACCGCGGGATCTGTGGTGCCATCGTAAGATTCGATGTTTACGGGTTTAAACCCTTCGGGATCGATGATCCATTACTTCGTCGATGAAGCATAGAGGTGTCGGCGCTCTGATTGAGCAATGTCGCGACGCAGCTCAAGAGAGCGCTGTCTCTGCGTGTTCGCCCGGCAGATTATTGTATCCGCACGGCGGTATTAAATGCGTGGGTCGAGGGCGCCCACGTGATCCGTAGATGGATCTAGATTGCTTTGCCATATCCTCCGGTATGTCTCGCAAGTCCGGCGCGTTCCCTCTTGGCCGTACTTTTGGGCGATGCGAGTACCGTCTTGGTGGGAACTGGATGCATCTCTATCGCGACCACCGGGGTGGTCGGTCAGCCCATCATCTTGCGCTGGTGATGAAGGTATGTATGCTTCCTCCTCGAATCGGGGGAGCATCTTGAATCTTGGGTAACTTTTGGAGGGTCGTTCGAGTTTATACTCTTCGGCCGCGAGGACCTCGGTCCATCGATCGGCCAGCAGATCTTGATCAGCTTGGAGCTGTTGCTGCTTTTTCTTTAGGCTATTTGTGGCTATGAGCCTGCGCTTGAAGCGCTCTTGTTCGACAGGATCTCGAGTGCAGCGAATTCATCATCGTTGAGGCTTGCCGTCTTTGGAGGGAGGCATATAGTTATCGTTCTCAACCCCTTCGCTCGCCGCCTACATCGCGAGGGCTTGCATCTGCGTCCTCCGGCGAGTCCTGCTTTGGAGGGGATTGTCTTGGCACTCTCCGGAGTGTTATTGTCTCCGTGCGGAATCTCCATTCTTCTTTGTGGCGGGATTTAGAGCGGCGCCACGACGTCGGCGTTTGGGCTGCTTCTTTAGAGAATCTTCCTCCGCTGCTTTTTCGCCATCCCTTCCTTTGGGGTATCCACCATGTATCGTCATATGACGAGGTGGCCTTCGATGCCTGCGGGCGCTGGCTCGTCCGTCTCGGCATCGTCGTCCATAGCGTCGATGTTGTCGAGTCGAAGTCTAACATGTCGGTTAAATCCTCGGCAGTGGCTACAAAGTGGGTGGTGGGTGGGCTCTGAATTTCTTCGTCGTCCGTACTCCAACCATCCTCGCCATAGTCCGCCCAGGACTCTCGATAGCGAGAGGTGCTTGATGAATTCAGGATATCGCCGAGGGCGAGTCTTTGGAAAGATGTCCGTGGCGGTGAATTCCATAGCGGCGCCCAATCCGAATCGATTGGCGGGCGCGGAGGCGGAGTCCGGCGAGAGTCGGCGCCTCGGAATCACGAAGTTCGCAGGGACAAGATCGGTGTTCGGCTCCATCGCCATGGATGTTGAAGCCCCTGAGGCGGCGTCTAACCACCGGCCCTCGATATGGCGATCGGCTCGGGCTGATGGCGGAGCGGATCCGAAAAGCGACCATCAATGCACCGTCCGGCGGCAGAGCTAGGTCATGCCCATCATCGCAGTGTGGCGCGCTTGGCTGTGGCTCGAGTCCATCGAAGATCAAGTCTCCGCGGACATCGGCCGTGAAGTTTAAGCTTCCAAATCTGACCTGACGGCCAGGGGCGTAGCTTTCAATCTGCTCCAGATGGCCAAGAGAATTGGCCCGCAGGGCAAAGCCGCCGAATACAAAGATCTGTCCGGGGAGAAAAGCCTCACCCAGGACAGCGTTGTTGGTTGAAGATGCCATCGATCCTATCGGTGACGACACAGAGGAACTCTCAATGAAAGCACCAATGTCGGTGTCAAAACCGGCGGATCTCGGTAGGGGTCCCGGCGTGCGTCTAGGCGGATGGTAACAGGAGACAAGGGACACAATGTTTTTACCTGTGTTGGGCCCTCTCAATGGAGGTAAAACCCTATGTCTGCTTGATTAATATTGATGATGTGGGTAGTACAAGAGTAGATCTACCACGAGATCAAGGAGGCTAAACCCTAGAAGCTAGCCTATGGTATGATTGTTGTAATGTATGTTCGTCCTACGGACTAAGGCCCTCCGGTTTATATAGACACCGGAGAGGCTAGGGTTACACAGAGTCGGTTACAATGGTAGGAGATCTACATATCCGTATCGCCAAGCTTGCCTTCCACGCCAAGGAAAGTACCTTCCGGACACGAGCCGGTGTCTTCAATCTTCTATCTTCGTCGTCTTGGAGTCCGGCGGATATTGATAGTCTGGCTGTCCGGACACCCCCTAGTCCAGGACTCCCTCACCTGGCACTTCTGAAGATAGTATAGCTCTTCATCGGTGTCATCGAACTCATCGTCGGAACCACGTCTATCGAGAGGGGACAAACACCGGCAAATAGGGAAGAACACAATCAATGCAATGGACAATATGATGCATGCTCATGACATGGCAAAATGAGTATGTTGAGCTAATGCAGCTAAGAACGGGATGGTTTGAGTTCATTTGAATCAAAGATTCAAATGCAAAGCCAAAATATGAACTCATATAAGTGCATTATATTGTTTCATCGAAACAGCAAGGTTAGGTTGCTCTAACATGCATGAAACCAGTACAGATGGATAGATTGAATTTTTCTGATCAATTTTCATATATAAATCTTTGCATTTGGAGTTACAGATTAATTTCTATGATTTTTAGAAGCTAGCACTATTTTCAGGAATTTCCTGGATAAACTTAGATCCAGAAGAAGCTTTACTGCATCAGCATTGCATCACTGTGATGTTAGAAGGTCAACAGGTGCTGGTCCGGGTCAAACCTGACGTGTGGGGTCCACACGTCAGTGTAACAGGGCAGGATTAGAGGCTGGCCAGTGGGTCCAGGTCAACGTTGACGTGGCAGGGTCAAACTGACATGTGGGGCCGGCTTTATTAGCCTAAACTAAACTGGGAATAAATCCAGGGTTAATTAGGGCATGGGGCCCATATGTCAGTGAGAGAGGGGGTTAATTAGCTAGGTCATTAGTGACTAATGACAGCACCACGTTGACTTCGCCGGAGTTACGCCGACGGCGACCTAAACGCGGCGGTACACTGGAGCGGCTCGGGTTTCGCATTCCGGCAACAAAACGGGCGGCGGAGGGCAACTACGTCTAGCTGGGAGCGAGCCGCGTCGGGTTGTGGTGGTGCTTGAGCTCGGGGTCGCCGAAAACGACGCCGGCGACGAGTTTGGCGGCTGCCGAAGCTCGGACGAGCTCGGACTCGACGCTAGGAGGCACTGGAAGGGGTGTGGAGCGGTGCTACGTGTTGCTGGGGATGCGGCGAACGCGGTGACGCGCTTGGTTTCAAGCCAGCGTGGCTGTGGCCACGACGGCGATGTGCAGAGGCGGCAGCGCATGCGGGCGAGCTCGGTGCGGTCGCCATGGTGCAAGGCGGAGCGAACAGAGAGGGGGAGGTGAGGCAGGGGACCACAGCGGTTCAGCAGTGCAGATGGCGAGCTCGGAGGAGGTCCGAAGCGAGCGGGGCGGCGGGGGCAATATCGGTGACCCGAGGAAGAAGAAGGCGTCGGGGGCGGTGCTTCGAGGCGTCCGGCGTTGTCACATCCCTAGCTTCTGTTATTACACTAGGCTAGCTTCATGTGTGCATCATATTTAAATTTTGCTTAATTTTGAAATGGGGAATGCTCAAACCCTAGCACCAGATCAAATCAACTAGGTTCAAATAAAAATATTCTCAATGAACCCAAAATGATCTTCAGAAAAGTCCATTATATTTGGATTGGTCTAGAACCTCTCCCAAAAATGGTGCACATTTTTCTAGGCCATTTTGGATTTTTGAATTAAATCGTATAGTATTTGCATTTGGGCATTTAAATGCTATAAAATATTTTAAATGTCCAAATAATCCTAAACTGAAATGTTCCATGTTGGATATATTCCAAACAGTGGCCATGGGCAGTTTGGTGATTTTTGAGTATGCCTAAGTATTTTTAATAAAGCCCAGAACAAAATAACATAATAAAAATGAAACAACAAAATAAAAAGAGAGAGATTTTACGGGCCACTTACAGCCGCAGCCCACTGGCAGGCCCGACCTTTGTCTTGGCCCATGCCGCCACTCCTTCTTCCTCACCAGCGAGCACAGAGGTGGCCGAGAGCACCTGGCTCGCCACGCGCCACCTACTTGCCGCCCGCCTCGACACTGGATGATCTCCACGTCGCCGCTCCGACCCCGTGGACACCTCATTCGCCCCCTGCCTCTCTCCCTCGCCATTCCCCATCTCACCGAGCGCCACCGTCGCCGCCGTTCGCCATAGCCGCAGCCACCGCCTCCCTCCCGCCTCTCCGACGCACCCCTGTGATCCGCGAAGACTCCCTCGTCCTCTCCATCGAGTCACGCAACGTCGGGTGCCCGGGAACGCCGCCACCACCGTCGTCTTCATCTCCGGTGCCCGGAGATCGCCGCCGTCAATTTGCCGTCGCAGAAGCTTCCCCGAGCTCGCCGACCCCTCCGTTCGATCCACTGTGAGCCCCGCCGCCTTTTCCCCTCCTCCTAGAGCTCGTTCCCGCCCTCTAGCTGCCTCTCCCGCCATACCCGAATCCCGCCGCCGCCGTGCCATGTCGCTGCCGCGCCCAGAGCTGCCTTCGCCCGCTTTTGAGCGTGTCGCCGTTCTCACCGTGCTCCCAGGAGCCGAACGCATGCACCAGCTCCTTCGCCGTGCCTCCTAGCAGCGCCCGAGCTCGCCCGAGCTCCGGCCGCCGCCGAGGTCGACGCCGGCGACAACTCCGCCACCCCGCACTCCACCGCTACACCACTCGACGCGAGTTCACGGCGTCTGTAGATGCCCTCCGCCGCCGTTTAGTCGCGGAGATGCAAACCGAGGCTCGCCGCGCGGTTGGCCTCGCCGGCGTCAAGTCGCCGATGGGGTTGACCCGTTGACGATTGACTTGGTGGGCGGTTTGACCTGGGTCAGCGGCGTGTGGGCCTCGGCCACTAACTAAACTAGGATTAGCACTAGTTTAACACTAACTAATTTTAGTTAGTTAACTAACTCTCGACACGCAGACCCACGGTTAGGTTTGACTGGACCGGTGCATTGACTGTTGAGGTCAGCGTGGACATAATCGACGCTTGATAATTGTTTTTGGATTTAAAATAATTCAGAAATTCGGAAAATAACCAAAACTTCTAAAAATCATAGAAAATCAACCGTAGCTCCAAATCAAACAAATTATATATGAAAAATGATCAGAAAAATCCAATCTATCCATCTGTACCATTTTCATGCATGTTAGAACAACTTATAGCTACTGTATAGCACAAATCAGATGAATGGCATTTAAATAATCACATATGGAGTTTGAATTTGAATCTTGTATTCAAACCAACTTCATTTAATCTGTTGCTAGTTGCATTAGCTCAATCAACAGCATATTGCCATGACATTATCAGGCATCATATTTGTTGCATTGCATTGATTGTGTCCCTCTTTGTTTGCCGGTAATTGTCCCCTCTCGATAGACGTGGTTTCGACGACGAGTTCGATGACACCAATGAAGAACTATATTATCTTCAGAAGTGCCAGGCAAGCAAAACCCCCTTGTTCATTCCGATATAATCCCACTCTCTCGCTCCTGCTCTCTTTTACTGCATTAGGACAACAACGAATCATTTGTTACTTGCTGCGGTAGCTGAACCCCTTTATCCTTTGCATGACCTGTCATTCCACAGTAAATAGATGAAACCCACTAGCATGAGTAGGAGTTGTTTGAGCCCTGTTGTGCCTACTCATTCATGCTTGTTTGTCATGCCTGCTACTACTTAGAGTTGAGTCAGGTCTGATTCATCGGGAATGAATCAGAGGTGTGTGAACATGTCCTACTGTATGTGTGAGCAAGTGTGTGAACACGATTTGGTAAAGGTAGCGGTGAGAGGCCATGTAGGAGTACATGGTGGGTTGTCTCATTGCAGCCGTCCTCAGGAACTGAGTTCTGTGTTTGTAATCCATGATTCAGCTACTACCACGCATTGGGCCCGAAACCAATGGACCCTCTCGACTTCTTATTCACCCTAGTCTTCTGTCCAGGAGTTGCAAGTAGTTTCTGGTGTTTTTAGCCTACTGGAGGCCGTGGACAGCGCTGACCGTAGGGGTGGGCTGTGATGCGGTAGGTACGTGGCATGGTGTACTGGATGCCCGTTTGGTATCTCGGGAACCCTGTTCACAACGTCTGGGGCTGTGAGCGAAACTTCGGCCGGAACTCCTCATAGATGGAACCCAAATAGGCGATAAACCTGGACTAGACACTTAGGTGTCTAGGTAGGTCGTGGCCGACACCCACGTTGGGCTTCCGCTTGAAGGTTGCCGAGTACATGTCGTGTAAACGACGGTAAGTGGTGAGAGCGTGTGTGAAGAAGTACACCCCTGCAGGTTAACATCATCTATTGAATAGCCGTGTCCGCATGTAAAGGACTTCAGGTTGCCTATAACAGTTCATAGACAATGAAAGTGGATACTTTAAAATACGCAAGATAAGCGTGAGTGCTATGGATGGCGTTCTCGTAGGGAGACGGAGCGGATCCATAGTGGTGTATTGATGTGGTGAATATGTGGACTCGTGCGCCACCTCAAAAGAGTTACTTGCAATCGTAGTTTAGGATAGCCATCGAGTCAAAGCTGGCTTGCTGCTTTGTTAAACTCCACCATCCCTTTGTTGATAATGATGCATATGTAGTTAGTTTCGATGTAAGTCTTTTGGGTACATTTGTACTCACGTTTGCCTATTTTATGTTTTTGCAGAGAGACCTCGGTCTCGCTAGTAGTTCCGCGTGGACTTCGACGTTTAGCTTGTTACCTCAGCTACAATCTTGTGCCCTCGGCAGGATCTGGTAGATAGTCAGGCTTCTAAGCCTCTTTCATTTGTAGATGTCTGTACTCAGACATACTAGCTTCCGCTTGTGCTTTGATTTGTATGCTCTGAATGTTGGGTCATGAGACCCCTGTTTGTAATATCTCGCTCCTCGGAGCCTAATGAATAAATACTTGAGTCGTAGAGTCATGTTGTGATGCCATGTTGTATTTGCACATATCGAGCATATTGTGTGTATGTTATTGAAATGCTTGGTATGTGTGGGATCGACTATCTAGTTGTTTATCTTTAGTAGCCTCTCTTCGGAAATGTCTCCTAGTGTTTCCACCGAGCCATGGTAGCTTACTCTTGCTCCGGAACACTTAGGCTGGCGGCATGTGTCCTTCTTCGTTCTCAGGTCTCTGTCCTTCGGGAAATGTCACGCGTTGAGTCCGGAGTCTGTTAGCCCGCTTCTGCCCGGTTTACCATAGTCTGCTAGCCCGTGCTACAGCCCGAACTCACTCGTGATGACCGACACGTTCGATCTTTGGGTCATGGATGCTGTCCACGTAAGTCTGTGCCACTTTGGGTTTACAACTAGCCATGTCGGCCGGGCTCCTTATCATATGGATGCTAGCGACACTATCATATCGTGTGCCAAAAGGCGCAAACGGTTCCGGGAAAAGGTAAGGCGACACCCGTGGGAATACCGTGCGTGAGGCCGCAAAGTGATATGAGGTGTTACATGCTAGAACGATGTGGCATTGAGTCGGGGTCCTGACAGCTTTGGTATCAGAGCTTGATTTCAGAGGATTACCAAGCCAAACTGGTGAAGTTGTGTCTAGAAATGCTTTAGTTATGTAAGGGAATTGATTGTGGGATGGAACGTAAGGCTCTTTTACTCCTTATACCTCATGGCCTTCTGATCTGAGTCAACCTCTTCTTTTCTACGGGGTTTAAGAACTAGGCCTTCTCATCTATCTATCAGGATGACGTGTTACTAATCCATAGACTTACAGAATAGATAGTTTCAAATCTCAGCTCAGTTTTACTACTTCCGTATGTTCATAACTGTTGATCTCGAAACCTTGATATTGTGATATTAAGTGGCCATGCCACCATTTTTTGTAGCATGTCTCCAATCTTTTTGAGCATTTACAGCCGTTATGCTGTCCGAGTCATCCCAGGTTTCTAAACAATCTGATGCACTTGCAAAATCCTTTCCCTCTGGTTTTGATGTTTCCTTGGGCTAGGTTAATCACACTAAATGCTGAGTTGAGGTATTCTATTGCCTCAACATATATGTTGGAACTATTATTATGACCCTAGGTATCTTAGGGGATCATCTAGTAACCTAGCCATGATTTGTGTCCCAGTGTGTAGATTCTGGCCATTATTCTCGAAAGCATCCCGTGATGCCATCTAGTTAGTAGGTATTCTACTCCTGGGTTTCTGAACCCGAGATTTCCCTACTTACTTCTTGTTGTTAGTGTTGCTCGTACCTTTAGGATATTAGTAACCTTTGCGATACTCCTCGAGGTTCGTGGTACATCCTTCTTCCAATTACCATAAACTATTCTTGGCAGGAGCTCTTTTGAGCCGAAAGATCACAACAAGAGTGCTCTTGACGAGTTCTCGATTCTATGTTGTGACTCTGCCAGTTCTACCTTTCTGCATGGGTTATCCGGAAGAAATGTTGAGCTTCGCTCAACATACTAATCTATGCATCCACAACTCAGAAAATTATATGTTCCTTTGAGTTGTTCTCTTAGTTATCTTCTGACCCTCGTCTATCAATTGATAGACAAGAGTAGTTGTGCACTCGAGCTCATCGATGCTTATTATTCTTGTGGTCCGTCAAGCCATTCTATTCGGAGTGACTAGGAGAAACAAACTCCAGTACCTCATCCATATCTAGGATTGAGTCAAAGCAGTTGTACTCTGCAGATCAAATTGCTAATCCAGCTTTTGATTATGTCCTACCCTGAAGTATTACCGTCTTTATGTCCAGATTGTCATGAGAATTGCACCATCTTCTATGAACTCTTGATACAGTGATACTTCTTGCCATCATTGTTCATTCTTCGGTTTCCATGTTATTGTAACCGGAATACCGACAAGTGAATCGTGGTGTGTGAAATCAATACTGCTAGCAACTTCGTTGCTTGGTAGTTAAATGGACGATAACCTCATTCTTAGCGTGTTGGCTCTTGAATCATCATTCTAAGATAGATTGTGCTACCTAGTCCTTATTTCTGGTGCACTCTTCGATCAATGAGTTAGAATTATTCAGTCCCTTGCTTATTTGATCATATCATCTTGCTCTGAAAGCAAGATTGTTCTCGAGCTTAGTAACATATCGGTGGTTCATGATTCTCCGATTGTCTTCTCGGAGGTATCACCAGGATGTCACCTGACCGCCATGTTGAGTTCGTGATCAAGTTGGTCTCATATAAACCACCCCTTCTCCAAGAATCTGTGTTGCATACCCCTGAGCTAGTTGGTTAAGATAAACAACAACTTGGAGAGTTGGAAGATAAAAGCTTGTCCGACTTAGCTCATTCCAAAGGGATGTTTTTGTGTGTGTGTGTGTTGAAGAAAGATGGTATCTTCATCGATTGATCCTCGTGACCAGTTGTTGGAGCTATTGTCTTGCCAAAAACTTTGATTTGAGTGTGGGCTATTCTCAAATCGAATCAGAACCAACGATGTTCGTAATGTTGTCTTACTCGTGGATTTTCCTCGAGCTTACACCATTATATCTTTTGGGTCTGACCAATACTATCACCTTGTTCACATAGTTATGGAAATCCATCTCCATGGGAATCTGGATGAATTGTTGTTGAGCCCATCGACAACATCCTTGTCTTCTCCATAATTTTGTTAAACATTAAGCTAGTGTTGGAAACTTTTGAAAGCATTTGTTCATGCTAGCTCATGAAGCTTATGTTCGGATGTAAGAAGTGACTTCCTCTAGTTCATGTGCATTTGATGCAAGTTGCCGCCATGGATTCGAGAAAGACAATGTTGCTTCCTTTGGAATCATCCCAAATCATTCATGCATACGTGCGAAGTATTCTATGGTTCGAAGACTTGCAACCTTCATTCTATATGTATTCCTAGCACACCAAGCCACTGATTGATTTGTTCAAGGAGAATAAGTTCCTTCTTAAGAGTATACCTTATGCAAGGACTTCGATATCCTCGATGATGATTTCCCACCTAAACTCGGTAGTACTTTATTATAAGACTACTGTGTGGCCATGTTTGTCTGGGACAACGTGTTCACATGTTGTAGCAGAACTAGCTCATGTTTTGGAGCTTACTACAGTAGTTCATTCTTCGAGAGTCTCGCAACATCATCTCGTCGATTTGTGTTGCAAACTTTCATTTTACTTTCTAGACTCGATGAGTCTGGAATATTCTGACACCAACCAGATCTGAATCTCAGGCAGAGATGATGGTTGGGACATTTTCCAAGAACTATAATATTGGTCTCTCGATAACCGGTAAAGTGGATGTCGTGGCCAACACACCCAGCCGGAAGACCTATTATTGTAGTATCTTGATGGAGAAAGTTGGCCACCTGCCCATGAGGATTTCGTAGGATTTACTCCCTAGCTGTCCCTTATGGATTTTTGTGTTGCCGAAATCCGACCTTTTACTTGATGTTCTAGATACCAGACCATTTCAATGAATGGGATACGCTAGTACATCAAGGAGAACATTAGAAGCGGAGTGCTAAATGTCTCTCGGTCGATTGTCCAGTTTTCGTCCCCTTGGCCTCGCTAAGGTGAAATCTGAGAAAGTGTTATCTTCCTTTGCATCTGCATCGTCCATCGCTATTCATCATGGTAGCATGTTGTGTTGCCAGGATCCTTGACACGGAAATTGGTAAAACCTTGATGAATATGGAAATGCTCAAGTTCTTGAGAGCACACGCAAGCTCTAGGTTTTATTGTCGGCATTAATTGCATAGTGCTCTCAGTTTCCTCGTTTATGCTATTGCTTTTCAAACAGTGGACTCACTCTCTACTGTTGAGTTTCTCCCCAGTTACTAAAATCATCCCTTGTGCTGTTTTCAACAAGGTAATCCACATCATCCATTCTGGCCCGAGAATGTCATTTTTTCGGACTCCTTCAAATGATCGATTGTGAATTGCCTTAGGCTGGTATAAAGAATTTCAATGATCTCTGAATCAAAAGTAATTCTTTTGCCACTTAAGGGGATAGATCCACGAATTGCCTTCCTCTAAAATGTCTCGCTATGGTATCATGGCAACTCAAACTCTCGCTACGTTGACAACCGTTCACCACCCTCTTAGGTGTGGAATTGTTGTCTACCTAGTGAACCCTCATCGTCTGTTCCACTCCAATCCTCTAGATGTGTGCTTTGTATCTCAGCTTGCGAGATGTTTTTATGACTCACCCCGTGAGCTGATCCTAAGTTGTTTGATCTTCGAGAAGATCGATCCTTTTAGAGTTGTTCCTTTCCTCTCGTTGTCATGTTAATTGGAGTTCTTAGAGCAAGACGTCGAGACAAAGATGATGATCGAATCAAGGTTCTTATGAAGTGCAACCTGGATCATGAAGTTTGAGCTAGCTTTGTATCCCCTCTGCCTTCTTACCTCACGTCTTGAATCTCGGGACGAGATTCTTGTTTAGTGGGGGCGAGTTGTCACATCCCTAGCTTCTGTTATTACACCGGGCTAGCTTCATGTGTGCATCATATTTAAATTTTGCTTAATTTTGAAATGGGGAATGCTCAAACCCTAGCACCAGATCAAATCAACTAGGTTCAAATAAAAATATTCTCAATGAACCCAAAATGATCTTCTAAAAGTCCATTATATTTGGATTGGTCTAGAACCTCTCCCAAAAATGGTGCACATTTTTCTAGGCCATTTTGGATTTTTGAATTAAATCGTATAGTATTTGCATTTGGGCATTTAAATGCTATAAAATATTTTAAATGTCCAAATAATCCTAAACTGAAATGTTCCATGTTGGATATATTCCAAACAGTGGCCATGGGCAGTTTGGTGATTTTTGAGTATGCCTAAGTATTTTAATAAAGCCCGAACAAAATAACATAATAGAAAATAGAAACAACAAAATAAAAGAGAGAGAGGATTTTACAGGCCACTTACGCGCAGCCCACTGGCGAGGCCAAAGCCTTGTCTTGGCCCATGCCCGGCCAGTGCTTCTTCCTCACCAGCGAGTACAGAGGTGACGCAGGAGAAACCTGGCTCGCCACGACGCAACCTGCTTGCCGCCCGCCCTCGACACTGGATGATCTCACGTCGCCGCTCCGACCCGTGGACACCTCATTCGCCCCCTGCCTCTCTCCTCGCCATTCCCCATCTCACCGAAGCGCCACCGTCGCTGCGTTCGCCATAGCCGCAGCCACCACCTCCCTCCGCCTCTCCGGCGCACCCAGTGATCCGCGAAGACTCCTCGTCCTCTCCATCGAGTCACGCATAGCGTCGGGTGCCCGGAACGCCGCCACCACCGTCGTCTTCATCTCGGTGCCGGAGATCGCCGCAAATCAGTCGCCGTCGCGAAGCTTCCCGAGCTCGCCGACCCTCCGTTCGATCCTTTGTGAGCCCCGCCGCCTTTTCCCTCCTCCTAGAGCTCGTTCCGCCCTCTAGCCGCCTCTCCTGCCATACCCGAATCCCGCCGCCGCCGTGCCATGTCGCTGCCGCGCCCAGAGCTGCCTTCGCCCGCTTTTGAGCGTGTCGCCGTTCTCACCGTGCTCCCAGGAGCCAAACGCATGCACCAGCTCCTCTGCCGTGCCTCCTAGCAGCGCCCGAAGCTCGCTTGAGCTCCGCCGCCGCCGAGGTCGACGCGGCGACAACTCCGGCCACCCCGCACCCACCGCCTACACCACTCGGCGCGAGTCCACCAGCGTCTGTAGATGCCCTCCGCCGCCGTTTGGTCGCGGAGATGCAAACCGAGGCTCGCCGCGTTGGTTAGCCTCGCCCGCGTCAAGTCGCCGATGGGGTTGACCCCGTTGACAGTTGACTTGGTGGGCCCAGTTTGACCCTGGGTCACTGACGTGTGGGCCTCTGGCCACTAACTAAACTAGGATTAGCACTAGTTTAACACTAACTAATTTTAGTTAGTTAACTAACTACTGACACGCAGGACCCACCGGTCAGGTTTGACCTGGACCGGGTCTGTTGACCTGCTGAGGTCAGCGTGATGCAATGCTGACGCAGTAATTGTTTTCTGGATTTAAAATAATTCAGGAAATTCCAGAAAATAACCAAAACTTCTAAAAATCATAGAAAATCAACCGTAGCTCCAAATCAAACAAATTATATATGAAAAATGATCAGAAAAATCCAACCTATCCATCTGTACCATTTTCATGCATGTTAGAACAACTTATAGCTACTGTATAGCACAAATCAGATGAATGGCATTTAAATAATCACATATGGAGTTTGAATTTGAATCTTGTATTCAAACCAACTTCATTTAATCTGTTGCTAGTTGCATTAGCTCAATCAACAGCATATTGCCATGACATTATCAGGCATCATATTTGTTGCATTGCATTGATTGTGTCCCTCTTTGTTTGCCGGTAATTGTCCCCTCTCGATAGACGTGGTTTCGACGACGAGTTCGATGACACCAATGAAGAACTATATTATCTTCAGAAGTGCCAGGCAAGCAAAACCCCCTGTTCATTCCGATATAATCCCACTCTCTCGCTCCTGCTCTCTTTTCTGCATTAGGACAAAAACGAATCATTTGTTACTTGTCTGCGGTAGCTGAACCCCTTTATCCTTTGCATGACTGTCATTCCACGGTAAATAGATGAAACCCACTAGCATGAGTAGGAGTTGTTTGAGCCTGTTGTGCCTACTCATTCATGCTTGTTTGTCATGCCTGCTATTGCTTAGAGTTGAGTCGGTCGATTCATCGGGAATGAATCGAGTGTGTGAACATGTCCTCTTGTGTGTGAGCAAGTGTGTGAACACGATTTGGTAAAGGTAGCGGTGAGAGGCCATGTAGGAGTACATGGTGGGTTGTCTCATTGCAGCCGTCCTCGAGAACTGAGTTACGTGTTTGTAATCCATGATTCAGCTACTACCACGCATTGGGCCCGAAACCAATGGACCCTCTCGACTTCTTATTCACCCTAGTCTTCTGTCCAGGAGTTGCAAGTAGTTTCTGGTGTTTGTAGCCTACTGGAGGCCGTGGACAGCGCTGACCGTAGGGGTGGGCTGTGATCTTGGTAGGTATGTGGCACGGTGTCTTGGATGCCCGTTTGGTATCTCGGGAACCTGTTCACAGCGCTTGGGGCTGTCGGTGAAACTTGGTGGAACTCCTCATAGATGGAACCCAAATAGGCGATAAACCTGGACTAGAGACTTAGGTGTCTAGGTAGGTCGTGGCCGACACCCACGTTGGGCTTCCGCTTGAAGGTTGCCGAGTACATGTCGTGTAAACGACGGTAAGTGGTGAGAGCGTGTGTGAAGAAGTACACCCCTGCAGGGTTAACATCATCTATTCGAATAGCCGTGTCCGCGGTAAAGGACTTCTGGGTTGCCTATAACAGTTCATAGACAATGAAAGTGGATACTTTAAAATACGCAAGATAAGCGTGAGTGCTATGGATGGCGTTCTCGTAGGGAGACGGGAGCGGATCCATAGTGGTGTATTGATGTGGTGAATATGTGGACTCGTGTGCGCCACCTCAAAAGAGTTACTTGCGAATGTAGTTTAGGATAGCCACCGAGTCAAAGCTGGCTTGTCTGTTAAACTCCACCATCCCTTTGTTGATAATGATGCATATGTAGTTAGTTCGATGTAAATCTGGGTACATTTGTACTCACGTTTGCCTATTTTATGTTTTTGCGAGAGAGACCTCGGTCTCGCTAGTAGTTCCGCGTGGACTTGACGTTTAGCTTGTTACCTCAGCTACAATCTTGTGCCCTCGGCAGATCTGGTAGATAGTCAGGCTTCTAAGCCTCTTTCATTTGTAGATGTCTGTACTCAGACATACTAGCTTCCGCTTGTGCTTTGATTTGTATGCTCTGAATGTTGGGTCATGAGACCCCTGTTTGTAATATCTCGCTCCTCGGAGCCTAATGAATAAATACTTGAGTCGTAGAGTCATGTTGTGATGCCATGTTGTATTTGCACATATCGAGCATATTGTGTGTATGTTATTGAAATGCTTGGTATGTGTGGGATCGACTATCTAGTTGTTTATCTTTAGTAGCCTCTCTTCGGAAATGTCTCCTAGTGTTTCCATCGAGCCATGGTAGCTTACTCTTGCTCCGAACACTTAGGCTGGCCGGCATGTGTCCTTCTTCGTTCCTATATACGTCCTTCGGGAAATGTCACGCGTTGAGTACCGGAGTCTGTTAGCCGCTTCTGCCCGGTTTCACGAGTCTGCTAGCCAGTGCTACAGCCGGAACTCACTCGCCGATGACCGACACGTTCGATCTTTGGGTCATGGATGCTGTCCTGTAAGTGCATGCCACTTTGGGTTTACGACTAGCCATGTCAGCCCGGGCTCCTTATCATATGGATGCTAGCAACACTATCATATACGTGTGCCAAAAGGCGCAAACGGTTCCGGGCAAAGGTAAGGCGACACCCGTGGGAATACCGTGCGTGAGGCCGCAAAGTGATATGAGGTGTTACATGCTAGATCGATGTGGCATTGAGTTGGGGTCCTGACAGGCGTTGTGTAGCTCAGCGAGGGGGTCGAGGACGAAGTGGCGGAGTTTCTGGGCGCGTTGGTGAGGCGTGGGGTGGCCGGTGGCCGCTGGAACGGTGAGCGGCGCGACGGGCGGGTTCGGGCGGCTGCGCATGAGAGAGACAGAGGAGGGGAGAAGAACGGGGAGAGGTCGAGGGGATTCCAGGGGGGTGCATGGCGTCGTTTGGAGTCGTCCAGGGCGTTGGCAGAAGCAGGAGGTGGCCGGCGCGTGCGCACGCGCGTCGGGCACATGCCCTGTGTCCTTCTGGCGCGGTGGAGACGACGACTGGCGTCGGCCAGCTGGGCTGGGCCGACACAGTGCCAGGCCAGGTAAGTGGCCCAGGTAGGCGTTCTCTCTCTCTTTTCTAAATTGTTTCTGTTTTCTATTTCTCTGCAATTGTTTTAGCTTAATTAAAATGCTAAGGCATTTTCAAAAACCCTGAAAATAATTGTGGGCTCTGTTTGGAATATTTCCAACAGCCCTCACTTAAGATTAGAATTATTTGGACATTTAAAATATTATATAGCATTTAAATGCCGAAATGAAAATAGCATATGATTTAATTCAATGACCAAATATGTCATGGAAAAATGTGCAACACCTCTGGTTATGGTTTCTAGCATTTTCCAGAAATGATGAACATTTTTGAAAGCCATTTGGATTCACCGAAAATAGTTTAGTTGAACCTAGTGAATTCCTTTGATGCTAGGGTTTAGGCAATCCTCATTTCAAGTTTCAAAAGAATTTAAACATGATGCAACAGACAAGTGCTAGGCTAGTGCAAGGTAAGGCTAGGGGTGTGACATGGTACCACCCGACCAACAGTTCTTGAGCTCATGCCTCTAGTTTGTTCCGTTGAGCAAAGGCTAACAGCTACTCTCAACATGATATCCTATGGTGGAAAGCTCTCTGTGCTTAACTCAGTGATCACATCGCTCATTATCTTTGCTCTTCGCACCCTTCGATTGCCTACCAAAATAATTGAGCTCCTGGATAAAATTCGAAGAAAGTGCTTATGTACCAAGAAAACTGAGCAGGGGGACAAGTGCAACTCTCTTGCATCTTGGGAAATGGTTTGTTGGCCCAAAGAAAGTGGAGGGCTCGGAGTGTTTGATATTAGAGTTCAAGGTGATGCACTCTTATTGAAATATCTACATAAATTCTACAATAGATGGAACATGCCTTGGGTCGAACTTATGTGGGAAACATACTACACGAATCAAATCCCGCATGTGTCTGATCCTCGCGGATCTTTCTTGTGGCGAGATGTAGCAAAGTTGCTCGCAATCTATAGAGGCATCTCAACCGTTCACGTGACCAATGGAACCAATGTGCTATTTTGGAAAGATTTATGGACGGACGCCATCTTTGCTAACCCGCGTGCGCTCTCTTACGCCATAAATGAAGATGTATCAGTTAAGGATTTCTTGTCCATCACGTCACTACGAGAGGCGTTTCACCTACCCCTCTCGGCTCAGGCCCATGCAGAAGTTTGACAACTACAGTCTGACATGATGGAAATTGCTCTTTCCAATGAACCCGACGCATGGACATATATTTGGGGCACGGAGATTTTCACTGCTCATAGATACTACACATTCTACTTCCGGGAAGTAAGGGCTCATGAGGCTTTTGGCTTGATCTGGAAATAAAAATCCACCATGAAAATCAAGGTCTTTGGTTGGTTACTCCTTTCTGATTGACTAAACACATGAAATATGCTCAAACGAAGACATTACAATATTGGAAATGACCACGACTGTATCCTATGTGGACTTCACATCGAGGAAGCACTGGAGCACCTCTTCTTTGAGTGTCATTTTAGCTATGAATGCTGGTCCAGCCTTGGTATATTCTGAAATCAGGGACAATCACGTTTACAAAACGTTGCTTCAGCCAATAACTACTGGAACAGACCCCTCTTTATGGAGCTATTTTTACTTGAAGCCTGGAGCATGTAGAAGGAACATAACAAGAAACATTTCAGTGGGATTGTACCAACAAAGACTTCCTGGTTAGATAGGCTAAAAAGTGACTTCTCTCTTCTTACCTATAGGGTTAAGGACAAACACAAGCATCTCATTCCACTCTCCTTTCCTCTATAATGTAAGCTCTCCCTCCCTTATATTAATACAAAAACAGTACGAGGTTCTCCTACTGTTTAAGGTTCAAAAAAAACATGGCCGGGTGGCTTTTGGAGGCTTAGACAAGGGAGATTACTCCAAACACACAGGCAAAGAACTCACCCACAAGTAGGAGGCTGCAGACGCGGGAGGTACAAGACACCGATGTTGGTGGCTAGTTTGGGGGCTACTGAGGGAGTCCTGGAATAGGGGGTCCTCTAGCTGCTGGCCTACCTCTGGTGGCCCGGACAACCGGGCCGCTATAAGGCTGCCACAAGGCCGAGCTATAGGGTGACTCCATGTCCGTACAGGAAACCCTTGAAGTCTTGGTGTGTCCTCCAAGTCAAGGCAGAAGATTTGGCATGTTTATTCCCTTCCTTGTAACCGACCATATGTAACCCTAGTATCCCTGGTGTCTATATAAACAGGAGGGTTTAGTCGGTAGAGGCTAGAACAACAACCATCATCCTACTTGCTTAGGGTTTAGTTCATCTGATCTCGTGGTAGATTGACTTTGTAATCATCCTATACACCTCAAGGTAAGCAGGACGTAGGGTTTTACCTCTTGGAGAGGGCCCAAACCTGGGTAAACACTATGTCCTTCATCCCTTGTTCCACATTGATCCAAGATCCATATTGTCAGTGTCAAAACCGGCAGATATCGGGTAGGGGGGCCCAAGATGTATGTCTGAGGACCGATGGTAACTATGGACAAAGGACACTGTTTACCTAGGTTCGGGCCCTCTTAATGGAGGTAAAACCCTACTCCTGCTTGATTATATTCGGAGGGTATAGGGGTTACAAAAGATGATCTATCATGACATCGTGTTGGCTAACCCTAGATTGGCTAACCTAGCAATGTTGTCTTCCAGCCTCAGATCTAACCCTCCAGTTTATATAGACACCAGAGGGCCTTAGGGTTGTACAAAGTCTGTTTAATAGAAAGGAAATGACATATCCGGACACCTAAACTTGCCATCCATGCATACGGGAGTCCCTACCAGACACGAGAGGTGTTCTTATGTCTTGTATCTTCACGGCCCATCAGTCTGGCCCATATCCAATAGACCGGATGCCCGAGGAACCCCTAGTCCAGGACTCCCATAGCAGCCCCAGAACCAGTCTTCAATGGTGACGTGTTCAGCGCGCAGATTGTCTTCGACATTGCCTGGCTGGTTCCTTGAATAGTACACATTGGGTTTCCTCCGTAAAAGAATTGTATTCGGCTTTGCATAGTGAACACAACCCTTAGCCACGAAGGCAGGATATAAAAAAATGACAATAGTGTATTTTACTGACAACTTTTTTTAGCGAAGCGTCAGACTTGACCCTTCGATGTTTTGAACCGCTTTTACATCGCGTTCCGTGTTTCGAGGCCATGCCCCATTGGCCCATCCTTTCAAAACAGGGATCGTGCCCACCTAATACGGGATTGCTCATCAATAGAATTGGGTAATCCAACCGTTTATGGCGACGCTTTCGTTGGGAATAGGCGAGCTTCAAGGTGCAAATGGGGGGGACGGTTGGTGTCGGTGTCAAAACCGGCGGATCTCGAGTAGGGGGTCCCGAACTGTGCGTCTAGGCAGATGGTAACAGGAGACAAGGGACACGATGTTTTTACCCAGGCTCGGGCCCTCTCGATGGAGGTAAAACCCTACTCTTGCTTGATTGATATTGATGTATGGCTAGTACAAGAGTGGATCTACCACGATATCAAGGAGGCTAAACCCTAGGAGCTAGCCTATGGTATGATTGTTGTTCGTCCTATGGACTAGAACCCTCCAGTTTATATAGACACGGGAGAGGGCTAGGGTTACACAGAGTCGGTTACAATGGTAGGAGATCTACATATCCGTATTGCCAAACTTGCCTTCCACGCCAAGGAAAGTCCCATCCGGACACGGGACGAAGTCTTCAATCTTGTATCTTCATAGTCTTGGAGTCCGGCCAATGATGATAGTTTGGCTATCTGGACACCCCCTAGTCCAGGACTCCCTCAGTAGCCCTGAACCAGGCTTCAATGACGACGAGTCCGGCGCGCATGTTGTCTTCGGCATTGCAAGGGGTGTTCCTCCTCCGAATAACTCATAGAAGATTGTGAACACCAGGATAGTGTCCGGCTCTGTAAAATAAATTCCACATACCTCCGTAGAGAGAATAATATTTACACAAGTTCAATCTGCTGACGTATTTCGTGGCATGACATCACACCACAGCCAAGCTTTTACTCGAATCGTTTTTATTATTCCACCTCAGCGCGTTTAGTGAAGTGGTTTCCTTGGCACGTCTTGTCGAAACAGAGATCATGTCCCCTTATTCCGGGATTCTCATCAATACGGACGTGGGCAACCCAACCGCGCCATTGATTGTGGCGCTTGGGAGATAAGCGAGTTTTACCAGGCTGGTGGGGACGCACAGTTTTGTCCGCCCATATATAAGGGGATAAGGATCCACCTTTTTACCTACGCCTTCTTCCTCCTTGGCTTATCCATCTCCGCACACCCTCAACCTTCTCCAACCATGCCCGGAGCGAGAGGCAAGTGGATGGCCTCCTCCGTTACGGAGGGGCACATCAAGAAGCTGCGCAGCACCGGATATGTGTCTAGCGATATCGCGCACCGGCTCCCCGACGAGGGGCAGCTCATCCCCACCCCCAGGCCCCATGAGAGGGTGGTATTCCTTCCCCATTTCCTCCGCGGACTGGGCTTCCCACTCCACACCTTTGTCCGGGGGCTCATGTTCTACTACGGCCTGGATTTCCATGATCTGTCCCCAATTTCATCCTCAACATCTCGGCGTTTATCGTCGTGTGCGAGGCCTTCCTCTGCATCCAGCCCCACTTCGGCTTGTGGCTAAAGACCTTCAATGTCAAGCCGAAGGTTGTGAAGGGCAGCCAAGTGGAGTGCGGAGGCGCCATGGTGGGCAAGATGCCCAACGTTACTTGGCTCGAGGGCGCCTTCGTGGAAACCATCAAGGGGTGGCAATCGGGGTGGTTCTACATCACCGAGCCGCGTGACCCTGAATGGGCAACGGCCCCCGAATTCAGATCTGGCATCCCCATGCAGCTCACTTCCTGGAAAGAGAAGGGCTCTTGTGGGAGTAGTCGGAAGAGCCGACGGGACACCAATCTGTCTCCAAACCCTGGTGAACAAGAAGCTCAAGCTTGACAACGTAATCCAGGTCATGCTCATCCGCGGATTCTCCCCGCCAACAGCGGGACTTCAACTTGTGGGAGTTCGATCAAAGCCAGACACAGGACCTTGGCGGGCTCTTGACACTTCGTGCGAAGAGGCACGGAGGGTGCTGTTCAAGGGCGCCGAGGCTCCGCATCCGCCTCAAGATCGCGAATTCAGCTCGCAGCGTCCATTTGGCGAGGTAAGCCATGTTATCCTTTATGGGACACTTGCTTTTCATAGTTTGACTCTATGTGGGATCTAAACTCCCAATACCTTTAACGAGCCTCGCAGAGGCGTCGAACAGGTTAAGCTGTCGGCTCCCTTCGAAGACCAGCGGATGCCGTCAGCGAGGCTGCTGGTCCGGCACCTACGTAGTGCCGGAGAAGAAGGCCAAGAAGAAGGCCACGGGAACCCGGAGGAGTTCGGCGTCGAGTGTTATCGGATTCATCGTCCGATGACTCGAGGTGACTCCTCCCGAGGACGAGGAGGAGAAGAAGAGGCCTCTCCCGATGGGGGGGAGAGAAGAGGAAGGCCTCCCCAGCGAGGGAGGCGAAGGGTCCAAGAAGGGAAGGACCCTTTCCCCGGACTGTTCCGCCAACGTCGGCGACGGTGACGAGGAGTGGCCCTCAAGGGCCAAGCCCCTGGCGAGATCGTAAGTATCCGGACTCCTGAGTAACTCATAATTTTTCTTTTTGTCGCATTGCATCTTTTAACGCCGCATGCAACCCTGTAGTCCGCCCAAGGACGATCTTCCCGCTTCGTAGAGCGGGTCCTTGGCTACGTCGGATGTGAATAGTACTTCACTTCCAACCGCCTCCTCCCCCCGTGACGCCGACGACGCCGAGGTGGGATCCCGGAAAGGGACCCACCAGGAGGAGGAGGCCCCGGAGGTGCTGCAGGGCAACCTCCCGGACTTGGACCGGATTCTGCACCGGAACCTGCAGTGGTTCCGGAGTCCGGCGGGCGGCCCCTTCGTAAGAAGGGCAAGACTATGACGCCAGCAGCCTCCATCCAACCGGGCGCGGATAACTTGGCTTTGGGCGCTCACGGCGCTTCCATCGATGAGAACACCGCCTTTGTCATGAGTGTGGTGATTGAAGGTTATTTCGCCAAAAGCGGGCTGACGAAGCTTTCAGCAGACCTTCTAACGAGGCTTTGAGGTAAGAATTTTAAGATATGTAAAATAGTACCGCATAGACAGTAGCCCTGATGCTCGGTTCGGTGTTCGAAAGAAAAGCTGGGTGAGGATCTAAAAGATATCTGCAGGAGTCTTAACAAAAATATGTCAATATGGGAATGCGAGGCTATTCTTGACCTCTGCCAGACCGATTGCGGAGGTCAATGCCTTGAAGCGAGCCTCGGCGGTCCGAGAGCGAGCTCGGCCGTGCCAGAAGCAGCTCGAGGACCGGGAAGGTGAGTAATACCTTATAAGTTGTACCTTCTGAGAAAAGGATTTGGTTGCAAGAGGAATGTGAAGGATAACGTGGGTACTCCGGAGGCTCTGAGCAGTGGCGACACTGAAGGAGGCGGTGTCATGACGAGCATAATGCGGCCATGAACGCGAAGAGAGAGAAGCAGGAGGCGCGGGTGGCGGAGAATGCGGCAAGAGCTCCAGGCTCGTGGAAAAACACGAGATTTTGGGCGTGACTCGAAGACTTCGAGAGTCAGAGCTTCGTCGGCTCTTGAGAGTGCCAAAGCCGCTAAGGCGAAGCCCTAAGGCCCTCCAGAAATCGAGGCATTGAAGAAAATAGCGGCGGGTAAGGCATTCTTCATGCAAAGCAAGCATGTAAAGTGAATTACATTACTTACGGTGGAGCTCTCGGGAGGCGTTCGCGAATCTGCCCGGTTGCGTGTCGATCTGCCGCTTTCTCTGAGTGAGGAGGAGCTCGGCGGAGAAGGTGTTACGGTCTCGGTATCTTTGAGGCCGGACATCAGTGCCCTTAGCGACCAAGCTGAAGCAGCTGGTCGAGCTCCACAAGGTGGCGAACAGGCCATGAAGGGCCTCATAGTTAATTTGTGGCCCAAAGAGGCCATGCACAGGAGCTAATTCGGCCTAGTCTGCGGCTGGTGGATCTTGTCCATGGGTTGAAGTCATCAAGCACTCCGCTTTGCATTGAAGGTGCCGTCGGGCCCTTGCCGTGCTAAAGTGCACTAGGGCAGGATGGATCTTGAAGCTTGTGACGGACGCACCACCACGGGCAAGGAGTATCGTCGCCCGAGCATGTATTATAAGGGTGTCTGAAGTGTGCCCGCATTATTGCGGGTGAGTGCTCCAAAGATGTAATATTTTAGTAGACTAGCATTTTGTTATCATGCGCTGAAAACTTTGTTCATATGTGCTAAACGCTTCTTAATTTAAAATATTACCTTACATGCGGCCGTTTATCAAATCGAGAGATGGCAAGTCGTCGGCTTCAAACCCCCATGCCACAGTCTTTGGGGTGTTGGGATAAACTTGAGCGCTCTTGTTCCCATGTTTGGGTCCATCTAGGAGGCGCTCAACACAACGAATGAGGCAACCGGACTTATAGTGCTTGAACACTCTCCTTAGCCATAGAATTCTATAATTTTAAATTTAGGCGAAACCCTAGTGTTGGAAGGCGAATTGAGGCGCTATCACGCTGGGCGGACAAAGCCGGTTCCTCGCTCTAAGCGGCATAAGTCTTTAGGGACTCGAAAAAACCTCTCGAGCAGGGACCGGCTCTCGCCCCATCATGACGATCGGTTTAGCTTTCTCCTTTGAGGTGCTCGCCCAGCTCAAGCTGGGGCTGTCGCGATGGTTCTCCAGCCTACCTTAGCCGATATAACGAGCGTAAGGTACCAAAACATGGGAGCCGGGCAAACCCAACTATTGACCCAAGACATGATTTGGAGCCGATGCATATAATGCTATAAGTTCGGGGTACCGCACTTGTGAAAGTGTTCGGACTTATTACACCATACTGTGGGGAACTTTAAGCCCCTGGTGTATTTAGCCGTACCAAAGTGTACATGCAACATGTCATAAATGAACATATGTATAAGAAAGGAATGCAATTGTAGGGAAAAAGCGATGCATTCTTTATTCAAAAAATACTGCCATGAATGTAGAACGATACAAATAGTGCGATAAGCAAGGGGTGGAACTATTTAGCATGTCCCCTTCTAGGGGTAGGCTGCAGAATGGTGTATATAAAACAGGTATAATGCTCGTAATGGAGACCACCTGGATACTCGTCATAGCTCTTCTCCTTCCCTGGCTGTTGCATCGTGAGTTCGGCAGGTCTACTGCTGGACAGGGCCTCTGATAGCGAAGTCTGAGGATAAGAAGAAAAAGGAAAGAAAAGGATGACACACTTGGGGCCCTGGTGTGGTTGAGCCGCCTCTGGGCTGCTGTGGTCGTGCCCCTCCCCCTATGCCCATGGTATCTCTAGAGCGTAGTGATGTACGTGAAGTACTGGTCTTGCAATTTTGCGAGGGCTGGGGTTGGGGCCGCCTTGCTATGCTTGCTCGGAACGTGCCAGGTGGTCTTGTTGTAGGTTACTCCGGGCGAGCTTGTCGGTGTCCGATCGCTTAACGGCCGGACTCGAGAATTGCCTTGAGAGGCTGCTCTACACTTCTGCCGCGAGAGCCGCTGTATGTTCCTCCGTTCGGAGAGAGCGTTCAGTGTTTCCTTTGACCATGATGACTCCTCGAGGGCCTGACATCTTGAGCTTGAGGTATGCATAGTGCGACACTGCATTGAACTTTGCAAACGCGATTCGTCCGAGCAGTGCATGATAGCCGCTGCGGAACGGAACGATGTCAAAGATTAACTCCTCGCTTCGGAAGTTATCTGGGGATCCGAAGACCACTTCTAGTGTAACTGAGCCTATACAATTGGCTTCTTCACCTGGAATGACACCTTTGAAGGTCGTCTTTGTTGGTTTAATCCTTGAGGGGTCTATGCCCATCTTGCGCCTTTGTATCGATAAAGCGGGTTCGAGTTGCTGCCGCCAAATCCATCGAGGACTCTAGTGAGGTGAAACCGTCGATGATTGGGTCTAGAACCAATGCGGCGAATCCGCCATGGCGGATCTTTGGTGGGGTGGTCCCTTGATCAAGCGTGATCGGGTAGGAGGACCATGGATTGAACTTTAGGGCGCGGCTCCATCAGCGTATCGTCCACGAGTGCGCTTCCGCTCCCTTTTGTGTGCGTGGGTTGCGTATATCATGTTCACCGTCCGCACTTGTGGGGGGAAACCCTTCTGTCCTCTATTGTTCGGCGGCCGGGTCTCCTCCTCGTCGTCGCTATGTAGCCCCTTGTCATTGTTTTCGGCAATTAACTTGCCTGCCTGCTTGAATACCCAACAATCCCTGTTGGTGTGGTTAGCTGGCTTTCGAAGTGCCGTGTATCGGCATGGCGGTCGAGTATTCGGTCCAAATTGGACGGACCGGAGTAGTTCTTTTGAATGGCTTTTTCGTGACCGGTTTGGAGCCTCGAATCCGGCGTTGACTGCCGTATCCTCAGTATTATCGCCGTTAATGCAGCGTTTGTGCTTGTTGCGACGTGACGTGCCATTGCGGTCCTTGGTATCCGGACTGCCAGGATTTTTGTTGAGGTTGTTATTGCGGGCTAGCCAGCTGTCCTCTCCCATGAAGCGGGTCATGAGTGATGTGAGGGCTGCCATGGATTTGGCTTTTCTGTCCTAGGTCTTGCGCAAGCCACTCGTCGCGGATGTTATGTTTGAAGGCTACGAGGGCCTCTGTGATCCGGACGGTCGATGATTTGATTTTTCTTGGTTAGAACCGTGTCGAGAATTATCGGCGATTAAATGCAGGCTGTTGAATTATGTGGCTTAGGTCATCGATTGTGCGGTGGTCGCACATATGTGCCCTGGAAGTTGTCAAGGAATGCGGCTTCGAGGTCCTCCCTAACACCAATTGATTCTGTTTGGCGGTTTGTTAAGCCAATGCCGATTTGGGCCTTTAAGCTTGAGTGGGAGGTATTTGATGGTGTGAAGATCATCCCCGGGCCATGTGGATATGAAGGAGATAGTCTTGATCCAAACCGGGGTCTATTGTGCCATCGTAGGATTCAATGTTCTGGGTTTGAACCCTTGAGGATTTGATGATCCATTACTTCATCTATGAAGCATAGTGGGTGTGCGGCGCCTCTGTATTGGGCTATATCACGACGTAGCTCACGTGAGCTTTGTGTTCTGTGTTCGGCCCGGCCGGAATTGCTGTATCTGGTGCGACGGTTGTCATCGCGTATCGTGGGGCGCCCACGCGATCCGTAGATCAATCTTGATTGTCTTGCCTTATCCTCCAATGTGTCTCGCAAGTCTGGCGCATTCCCCCGTGGCTTTGTACTTTTCGAGCGATGCCGGGGTACGACTTTAGTGGAAGGCCTAGAGGCCTCTCTATCGCGGCCACGAGGTGGCCGGTCGGCCGTATTGTGCGCTGGTGATGTAGGTTTATATGCTTCCTCTTCTAACTGGGGCAGCAGCTTGCGTTTAGGGTAGCTTTTGGAGGGGCGTTCGAGTTCGTACTCTTCGGCCACAAGGACTTCGGTCCATCTGTCGGCTATCAAATCTTGATCAGCTCTAAGCTATTACTGCTTTTTCTTGAGGCTGCTTGCCGTGGCCATCAGCCTGCGTTTGAAACGCTCTTGTTCGATAGGATCCTCAGGCACAACGAATTCGTCATCGTTGAGGCTTGCCTCGTCTCCGGAGGGGGGCATGTAATTATTGTCCTCTACCTCCTTGTCTGCCGCTCTCTCATGAGGGCTGGCTTCTCCATCCTCCTGTGTTGAATCTTGCTGGAGGGGATTGTCGTCGGCACTGTCTGTGGTGTTATTGTCTCCGGTGCCGGAATTTCCATTCTTACTGTGGCGGGATTTAGAGCGGCGCCACTGACGCTGGCGCTTAGGCTGTTTCTTGGAGGGGTCTTCCTCCGTTGTTCCATCGCCATTCCCATCCTTTGGGATGTCCACCATGTATATGTCATATGACGAGGTGGCTTTCTAGTGCCCCGTAGGCGCTGGTTCTTGGTCGTCTTCGGCATTGTCGTCCATACCGTCAATGTCTTCGGAGTCGAAGTCTAGCATGTCGGTTAGGTCATCGACCGTGGCTACAAAGTGGGTGGTGGGTGGGATTTGAATTTCTTCATTGTCCGCATCCCAATCGTCCTGACCGTAGTCCAGCCAGGGCTCTCCTGATAATGAGAGATACTTTAGCGAATTCAAGATGTCGCCAAAAGGCGAGTGCTGAAAGATGTTCGTAGCGGTGAACTCCATGATCGGCGCCCAATCGGATTCGATTGGTAGGGGCGCGGGAGGTTCGGAGTCCGGCGAGGATTCCGACACCTCGGAGTCACGAGCTTCACAAGGGATAGGGTCGGTATTCGGCTCCATCGCCGTAGAGGTAGCAGCCCCCGAGGCGTGTCTAGCCACCATCCTCGATTATGCGCGATCGGCCCGAGTTAAGGGTCGGGGCGGACTCTTGTCTTGACCTCTAGGGCCTTGTCCGTGTGAGCTAGATCATGCCCATCGTGACAAAGGCGGGCGCTTGGCTGTGGCTCAAATCCGTCGAAGATCAAGTCTCCGCGGATGTCGGTCGTGTAATTCAAACTTCCAAATCTGACCTGATGGCCAGGGGCATAGCTTTCGATCTGCTCCTGATGGCCAAGCGAATTGGCCCGTAGTGCAAAGCCGCAGAATACGAAGATCTATCCGGGGAGAAAAGTCTCACCCTGGACCATGTCATTGTTGATGATCGAAGGAGCCATCGGGCCTATGAGCAACGACACAGACGAACTCTCAATGAAAGCACCAATGTCGGTGTCAAAACCGGCGGATCTCGGGTAGGGGGTCCCGATCTGTGCGTCTAGGTGGATGGTAACAGGAGACAAGGGACACGATGTTTTTACCCAGGTTCGGGCCCTCTCGATGGATGTAAAACCCTACTCCTGCTTGATTGATATTGATGATATGGGTAGTACAAGAGTGGATCTACCACGAGATCAAGGAGGCTAAACCCTAGGAGCTAGCCTATGGTATGATTGTTGTTCGTCATATGGACTAAAACCCTCCCGTTTATATAGACACCGGAGAGGGATAGGGTTACACAGAGTCGGTTACAATGGTAGGAGATCTACATATCCGTATTGCCAAGCTTGCCTTCCAGGCCAAGGAAAGTCCCATCCGGACACGGGACAAAGTCTTCAATCTTGCATCTTCATAGTCTTGGAGTCCGGCCAATGATGATAGTTCGGCTATCCGGACACCCCCTAGTCCAGGACTCCCTCGGTTGGCATTTTTACTGCCTATAAGAGGGCAATAGATTTATCTTTTCTTCCCCACGCCTTCCAGTCTCCTCTTCCTTCCAATCTCCCAAGCTCTCGGCGCCCGAAAAGCTTCTATCTTTCTCACCACCACCACCACCACCTCCTCCGACCATGGCCGGATCCGGTTCCAAAGGTAAGTGGGAGGCCTCCTCCATCATGGAGAAGGAGATAAAAGATCTCCAAAGTGTGGGATACCTCGCCACCAACATCGCGCACAGGCTCCCTCCAAGGGTCAAATCATTCCCACTCCAGAGCCCGCTGAACTAGTTGTCTTCCTTCCACATTTCCTTAGAGGGTTAGGTTTTGAAGGCGCAGAACAGCTGGCCCATGGAGACCGAAGACATCGGCCTCAATGCCAAGAATCCGACCACTCCGGTAAGTGTTTTACTTTCAGAAGACATACCTAGTTTATGTATCAAATCAACACAAAACTCATCAGTCCACCTTTTGACAGGGCTGGACCAAGAAGTCGGAGCGGGTTAAGAGTCCGGCTCCGTTGCCCAAAGACCCAGCCACTCCTCAGCTGGAGGAGATGCTGGTCCCGGCGCCCTATCAGGCATCGGAGAAGAAGATCAAGAAGAAAGGCAAGGGGCCTAAGGACGGGCCCCGCCGCAAGGGTCCTTCGGACACAACGTCTGGAGAGACCGAGGCCATCTCCTCTCACACGGAAGATGAGGACGAAGAGGAGGAGGAGAAGGAGGAGGAAGTGGAGAGCGACTCCCCTCTCAAGACGAGGTGGGGGAAGAGGACAGCCTCCGAGAACCTGGAGGGAGTGACGCCGAAGAAGGGGAGGGTAATCCTCTCAGATAGTTCGGACTCAGAGTCTGAACAAAGCCCGAGGAGGATCCAAAGGGAGAAGCCCCTGGCTTAAACGTAAGTATGAAAAACTTACTTGTTCAGTTATCGCTTAATCTGCCTCTGTCATATCAAATCTTTTCTCTGCTTTTCAGCCCTCCCCGCGAGATCCGATTCCCTCCTCTTCGGAGGGGAACTCTCTAGCACCTGGAGAGGTAGAGAGTGATGGACCATCGTGCGCCTTCTTCCCCCTACCATGGAGGACACCAAGGTCTCATCCCAAAGGGCATCTTCTGGCCGAGGAGGAGTGGACGAGGCCGTCCAGAAGGCACCCGAGGACAACACCTCGGACGCTGTAGAGCGGGGAACGGCGAACCCCATGACCACCGAGGGTGGGGGGCCTCAACCGTCTGGTCCCTCGCCGAACACCGTCCCGGAGACTAGTACGACTCCAGGTTCGGACCAACACCGCCCTTTGAAAGAGGGGGGGAGTAGCAGCTCCATCGGTGGTCTCTGTCAATCTGGAGGCCGCTGACACCCTGCAGGAAGCACTGCAATGTGCGTCCATCATGGAGGAATACCGTGCCCTGATGGGTGCAGTTATGGAAAAGGTTCGGTCCGTGAAAAGCGGACTGACTGAAGCCTCAACAGCCTATAGACGGGCTTTGAGGTATGCGATGTACTACTCTTTAGAAGTTTTTTCGTATATATACATATGAGGCGAACCCATGTATAGACAGTAGCCCCTGAGACTTTGTCCGGATTAGAACAATCCGGATACAGGATCAAAAACAAATTGATAATGCATCGTATATGTTGTTGGACACGCTTCTATGCTGGCGGCTACTGCCCAGTCCGCAGAGGTTGCCAAGCTCAATCGGAAGCTTCGGCTATCCGATGAGGAACTCGACCACATCAACAAGGGCATTAACGAAACCCAAGGTATGTGGCACCACTACATACCCGAAAGTGATATGTGTATTAATCGTTTAAACGGACTAAAATGTTATAAATATACTCATAGTTGGCGCAGCGGAGGTCGAGTGCCTCAAGAGCGCCCTAGCCCAAGCCAAGAAGGAGGCAGAGGTGACCAAGGTGGCCATTGACAAAACAGCCAAGGAGTTAGATGTGGAGCAAACCACCCGCCCAAGACATGAGGCGTGGGTGGGGGAGGTCGAACAGGAGCTCAAGGACGCCATCGCCAAGTGTGAGTCCTTTGAGCAGAAGAGTTCAAAACAAGCCTCCGAGCTCACAAAAGCGCTGGAAAGCGCGAAAGAAGCCTGGGTTGAGGCTCAGGGCGCTCGCCAAGAGATCCAAGAGGCGAGGCAAATAGCGACTGGTAAGGCCTTTCTCATGCAAAGTAATTTTACAAGGAAGAGATATATTTTGCTGACCCGAGTTTGGAGTTCTCTAGGAGCATTTGTGGATCTGTCGAGGAGCATTGCTGACGCCGCCGAGTTCTTCCGCGCCGAAGAGGGGATCTCCAAGGAGAAGCTATTCTGGTCGCAATACATTGTGCCTGAGTATCCGGCGCCCCTCAGCGATCAGCTGAAGCAGCTGACGGAGCTGCACCGTGTGGCTGGACTAGCCATGAGGGACGTAATAGTCCATGTTTGGCCAATCGAGCCCATACCCAGCAGCTAATTTGGACTTGTGAAGCGGCTGGTCGAGGCGTGTCCTCGGGTGGACGCCATCAAGCGGTTGGCCTGCATAGAAGGTATCTGGATGGCCTTCGCCCGAGTCAAGGTACAACGGGCGAAGATGAAGGCCACCGAAATTGCCACCGCGAGGCCACCTGAAGGCAAGGATCACCGGCGGCCGGAGAAGTAGTTTGGCGAGGTCCTCGAGGTAGCTCGCATTGTAGAGGGCCAATGCTCAAAGGGCATCATATTTGATTAGTAGAGTCCGGTTCGTAAGAGTCATGTACTGAACTTATGGTGTAAAATATTTATGCTTACACTTTATGATTTGTTTATCCTCCTATTCGGCCGTTTATAAGTCTGAAAGTTTACCAGTCGTCGGCTTCTGCCCCCACGTAAATATTACATGGTTGTTCGGGAACGCATGACCGCACTTTATCCAACGTCTTGGTCCGATGTAGAAGGTGTCTTGCGAGGTGAACTAGGAAATTAGACTATGTGGCTTTATTACATTCACTTAGCCATAAGAGTCCATTGTTGGCGCTAAGTACTAGCCCCTGGTTGCATGAACGGCAATCCGGAGTACGGCGCCTTTGCAATGTGGCTGGTCGAAGCCCAGCTCCTCGTATAACACGGCATGAATCGCGAACAATTTGTAGTATAACACTAGGTCACCGAATAGCTGACCCGCTCTCGCAGATCATGACAGTTAGTTTTTGGCTTTCTCTACTGAGGTACTTAACCGGACGAACCAAAAATACAATCATAGTAGTTCTCTCTTTACTACCTTAGCCTAACTTGCGGAACGTAAGGTGGCAAACACAGGAGCCGGGCAAACCAACTATAGACCAAAGACATGATTCGGAGTCGATGCATTTAATGCCATATCCGCGACACCGAAGAGTTCCCTATGGGTGTTCGGACTTAAGAGTTTGCGGGGCCGAATACAGCCCCTGGTATGAAAGCCGTTGATGTAGGGTAGAACCCTAGAGGCCGATCTTTCACGTTTGGAGCGGATCCCTACGAGGAACACGAAGAACACGAGGAGGGGAATGAGAGAAAAACACGAGAAATCACTCAACCAACAAGAACAAAGTCACACATGTGCTAGATCCAAGAAACATAAAGAGATACACGGTCCAAATCCAGCAAAGGACGATACAAGTGGCGGTAGCTCATCTCCGAGAGGAGGTCTTGAATCCACGAGGGATCTTCCCGTAAAGGGGTCTTGAATCCAGATGGATCTTCTCCGAAGAGGCCGCGGTCTCTTACGAGGAGGAGATCTGGATGGATGAGCGAGGCTCTATCTCACAAATGAGCTAAATCAACGCTAAACCTAAAATGTAGGTGGAGGGGGAGTATATATAGTCTAAGGGGCGAAGGGGTACATGGGATTTCGGCCCGGATACACTGCACGCAGGCAGGAGGGGCTGGATGTCCGGGCGACGGGCCAGATGTCCGGGCTTTCCCGAGACGTCGGATGTCTAGGCGTTGGGGTACAAAATGTCAAAGGAGTGTTGATGTACCAAAGCTCGATGTCGTGGCATGAGTGGAAGTCCGAAGGTGCATCCAATAAGTCCGAGCGCTCCTCAATGTAAAGGCCCATAGAGACAATCTCCAATGTTGCTCCTCTGTTCGCGGGATGTATCATGTAGACAACAAGAAGGAAACAACAATGAAAGAGTGACCCATCCAACATGCGTATTTGAGGATGGCTCAAAGAGAAGGAGTTCACCTCAAGAAAGTTCCCGAAGATTTTGGAGTTGCACATCATGTATGCCTTCACATAACCAATATGTCTCATGATGGTAATGCCTTGTGAATCCTTCAAAGTGAAAGAACATGACAAACACTCAGAAAAAGAAATGAGGTTAGCGGAAGTGCAAAACCTATCATTCGTGTGGTAAGATACCAAACAAGTGTATGCATCATGCTCATCATAAGAAAGGACAAGGGAGTATTGCATAGTATGGAGGCATATGATGCGAGAGCAACCAAATGCAATAGGCTCAAGTAAACAAGCATGCATCATAAGTAAGTTGTCAAAGTCTCCAAGACCAATAAGCGTAGTATGGTTGCACTCAATACAAGTGGGTATGAAAGAGGCAACTAATGTACACAAGAGACAATGATCAAGATATATCATGTGAGAGGCATGAGCATATATGTCATCAACCCAAGAAAGCAAGTAATAGTGGAACATAGGTGATGCAACATAGCAAGCAATCATAGCGATCAAGTCAAGCAAGCTAGTAGTGCGAAGATGCAACATACTAGAAGGAATCATGGCAAGCATGTCATGTGTGCAAATAGTGGGCATGAATAATTCACATGTCATTCCACAAGCATGTAAGCATGAATAATTCACTCGAAGTGCAGTGGATTCAATTCCATCTTATTCTTATGGAGCTCGCAGAATGATGAACTCTTTGCCACCCCTCAGATGTGGGTGGTGAAGAAAAAGAATTTATATCTTATGCAGGGTCAGGTCTCCAGACGGACTTAATCATCTGAAGAATTTGCTGGAGACCTGAATGTGCTTGAATGGACGCAAGCTAATCATGAAGAAATGAATCACTCATTTCTCTCGTCCTCAAATTGCTATATCTGTTAATGTTGATGAAATTGATATCATATTCTTCACTGATGAAGTATATGGGTTCGTAAGTTGTACTAATTCATCTGCAGGATGAACAACCTAAAGCTACTGAGTTGGTCCTCGACAGTGGATGTACAAATCACATGAACGGTGACAGGAACTTGTTGATGGACACTGATTTGTCACCATCCCATCTGAAGCATATCACCTATGCTGACAAAGGCGAAAGCAAGGTATTGGTTCTAGGTAAGCTTGCGATCTCATAGGATAGACACATGGACAAAGTCATGCTTGTCGAGTCCTTAGGATTCAACCTCATGGCTGTCTCAATGCTTTGTGATCTTGATATGGTTGTCGTCTTTGGAAAATATCATTGCATTGTGCTAATGGAATCTGACAATTCCTAAATCTTCTAAGGCTTTAGGAAAGGAGACTTGTATATTGTTGATTTCTCTGCAGGATCATAGCCTTCCACATGTCTACTTACAAAAGCTTCAGAATGCTGGCTATGGCATCGACAACTTGGTCATGCTGGGATGAGGAACTTGCATACACTCGCGAAGAAGAAGCATGTCATTGTCATCGAGGGTGTCAAATTCCTCAAAGATCATCTTTGTGGGGCTTGTGAGGCTGGAAAGATCACCAGAGCCAAGCATCCCTCAAAGACTATCATGACCACTTCTCGTCCCTTTGAATTACTTCATATGGATCTCTTTGGCCCAACTCATTATGACACGTTCTCTAGTTCTGCATCATTATATGGCTTTGTCATAGTTGATGATTATTGTCGTTACACATGGGTGTATATCATCACTTACAAAAATGAAGTGACGGAAGTCTTCAGATGATTTTCCTCAAGAGCTTCTACTAACTTTGGTGTGAAGATCAAGAATATCAGGAGTGATAATGGAACTGAGTTCAAGAACATTGGTCTCGATGAATATCTTGATATACTTGGTATTACTCACGAGTTATCTGCTCCCTATACTCCTCAGCAGAATGGCGTCATGGAGCGCAAGAACAGAACTCTTGTTGAGATGGCTCACACCATGCTTGATGAATACAAGACACCACAACGCTTTTGGCCTGAAGCTATTGATAATGCATGCCACATCATCAACAGGGTATATCTTCACAAATTCTTCAAAAAGACCTCATATGAAGTCCTCACTGACAATAAACCCAATGTAAGTTATTTCAAAGTCTTCGGTGCTAAATGTTGGATTAGAGATCCTCACCATCACTCTAAATTTGCACCGAAAGCACATGAGGGTTTTATGCTTGGTTACAGAAAGGACTCGCACACCTACAGAGTCTTCAACATCAATCATCACAAGATTGTTGAAACTATAGATGTGTGGTTCGATGAAACTAATGGCTCACAAAGAGAGCACCTACCTCCTGTGCTAGATGAAATGTCACGTGAGGAATCCATCAAGCTCAAAGTTAATGAGGATATCATCCCTACCAAAGAATCAGCTGAAGTCATTCCGGATCATGAAGAAAATCACATTGGTGCTGTTGAAGAAAATGGCCCTAAGAAATTGTTGGGCCTAAGCAAAGTCGTCAACCTACACATACTCGCGTTGCAAAAGAAGTGCAGATCGAGAAAATCATCAGCAAAATCAACGCACCAGGTCCTCTCACGCGCTCAAAAGCTTCACACTTATCTAACTTTTGTGGTCATTTTGTGTTTGTCTCTATCACAGAGCCCACTAAAGTTGATGAAGAATTCATGGAATCTGAGTGGATTCAAGCCATGCAAGATGAATTGCATCAATTCGAGCTCAACAATGTGTGGGAGCTTGTCAAGCGACCAGACCAACGCAAGCACAACATCATCGGTACCAAATGGATCTACCGCAACAAACAAGATGAAAATGGCCTTGTGGTGAGGAATAAGGCTCGTCTCATAGCTCAAGGCTACACACAGGTTGACGGAATTGATTTTGATGAAATTTTTGCACCTGTTGCTAGACTTGAAGCTATTTTCGCATATTGCGTGCTTACGCTAAACATCATATTATCATCTTACATAAAATGGATGTGAAAAGTGAATTCCTCAATGGTAAGCTTGAGGAAGAAGTATATTTTGCTCAACCACCAGGTTTTGAGGATCCAAAATTTCCAGATCACGTCTACAGACTCAATAAGGCCCTCTATAGCCTCAATCAAGCACCTCGGGCGTGGTATGACACACTGAAGGAATTCCTCATGAAGAAGGGCTTCAACCCCAACTCTTTTCACCAAAGCATATGATGATGAATTATTCGTGTGCCAAATATATGTTGATGATATTATCTTTGGCTATACTAACCAACGTTACAGTGAAGAATTTGCCTATATGATGAGTGAGGAATATCAAATGTCTATGATGGGAGAATTGAAATTCTTCTTAGGTCTTCAAATTCGTCAACAACACAATGGCATATTCATATCTCAGGAGAAATACCTCAAGGATGTGTTGAGGAAATTTGGCATGCAAGATTGCAAAGGCGTCAAAATCCCTATGCCCACAAATGTCCATCTATGCACCGATGAAAATGGTAAAGACTTCAATCAAAAGGTATACCGCTCCATGATTGGCTCTTTATTGTACCTATGTGCATCTAGGCCAGATATTATGCTTAGTGTTTGCATGTGTGCTCGATTTCAAGCAACACCGAAGGAATCACACCATAAGGTTGTGAAGCATATTCTTCGATATCTAGCTCACACTCCAACACTTGGATTATGGTATCCCAAGGGCTCTTCCTTTGATCTCATTGGATATTCTGACTCTGACTATGCTGGTGATCGGGTGGACCGCAAGTCAAGGTAAAGCACATGTCATTTCCTCGGACGATCCTTGGTACGTTGGTCCTCGAAGAAGCATAACTGCGTATCACTCTCTACTGCTGAAGCTGAGTACATTGCTGTTGGATCCTGCTGTGCTCAACTGCTATGGTTGAAGCAAACCCTCAAGGACTATGGCATCAATGTGAAGAATGTAACACTCTACAGTGACAATGAGAGTGCTATCAAGATTGCTCAGAACCCAGTTTAGCACTCGAATACAAAGCACATCCAGATTCGTCATCATTTTCTTCATGACCATGTGTTGAAGGGCGACATCTCCATCGACCACGCAAATACTGAAGAGTAGCTGGCCGATATCTTCACAAAGCCATTGGATGAGAAGAGATTTAGCAAGTTGGGGCGTGAGCTAAATATCTTAGAATCTTCGAATGTTCTTTGAAAAGGACACACATCCTAACACTTATGCAATTTTGATGACTTAGATGTGCAACACACGAAGTAATGTTTTTGTTCAATCAATGAAGACTAACCCTCTAAGTGGGAAGAAATTAATGAAGAATTTGATTCTCAGAACCCTACGACAATTGTACGCGGTGTCTGAAATCATCATTCTTATACGGTGGGTTACGCCACCAACCAAAGTTGAAAATCTTCAATTTGAGTTTTTCTTCATTTTTAAAATTCCTCAGTTGTTCAATTTCTTCAACTTTGCATTGTCTTCACTCTTTCCGTCGTTGTTCTTCTTTGACTATATATATACTTGAGTTTTATGTCCTCAACAGCATTCACTTATTGCTAATTCTTCAAGTTGCCTTTTCTGCTAAGTGAATGTGATCGGACCCTTTCCCCCTCTATGCTAAAATCAACCCAGTCTGTTCACAAATTCTTCATGTGTGTTCTATTTGAAACCCATTCAAAATCTTCATTGTGTCCTTGTCAGCTAAAGAATTTGCGAATGGAACATTAAAATTTTCTTATCTGAATTTTCGGCTACCATTCCACATCTCACGATAAGAGTTATCTATTCACCCACGATCTCACACGATCTCCTCCACACTGTACATGGGTGACACATGTCACTATGATGAGAAGGGTCAGGGGCACGTTCCTCCATTTTCCTCAGGCGAGCGGTTTCTCACATCGGCTATAAATACCCCTCACCCTCCTCAGACTGCATTTACCCCACTCGATCTCACTCCCCTCGCTCGAGCTCTCAAGCCCTAGCACCGCCACTACCTTCATCGTCGCTGGTGAGGAAGAGTTTCACTGCCTCGACCTCGTCGCCGTCGTACTCACGCCGGCTGCAGATATCCTCACTCCGCCGTTGTCGTAGCTGTCTTCGTCTGCCAAGTTAGGGCGTGGAAGATGGACCGATGAACTTCCAATCTACACTCTCAGTTTGTCGTGTTCTTCGTTAAGGGTAATTAAAAGTTACTTTTACTGCCTTTGTTGATTCTGATGATTTCCATAAAATCTTTAAAAGGTGTTTATTCTTCAACTTCCACACTTTAAACACCTGACACAATCATTTGTTCTTGATCTGTTTCTCTAAGTGACATTTTCCCTCAAGATTCCTCAATTTTGTGAATTTCACAATCCATACAACTCGGGAACCTAAGTCAAAGAACGCTTGGTAAAATTCTTCAAGACATATCTGGTCAATTTCCTCAGACTTGTTCCGTTTTGCAAAAACTTCTGAGAACGCATATGACCTCTCCAAATTCTTCGCACCTATACTCTGTTCACAAGTACACATGTCTGTTGTTGAATCACTGGGTTCTCATCAACTTAACTCATTTGTAGCATTCCTTGAAGAAAAGCTGCATACTTCTTCAGAGAACTCAATAGTTCAAAATCCTCAGCTGAAGAAAATGGCAGATGGGAAGAGACCTCAGAAGGGAGGGAAAAAACTGGAAGTCAATACTGCTTTTGAGATCCCTGATGACATATATGCAGGGTATTGCACACCAGATGAGGCAACTCATGGAAAGGAAACGAAGAATGAGTGCAAGGTGCACATTCAAAAAATTGAACGAAGATGGGCACGGGAATGGAGGGAATACAGATATGTCACTCTAAAGTACATGAAGAAATTTGCCCTAAACCCTCCTTGCCCAAGACCTTCGTTGGCACCTGGCAAAATTGCTGATCCCACTAGCATCAAGCGCGATGAGGACTATGCTGATGAATGGGCCATGCGGAAGCCAAGTTGGCCAAACAGGCCAAACAAGCAGTGAGGAAATTCAACGAAGACTCAGCTGCTGCCGCTATTGAGGCCTCAACTAGCAAGAAGGCTATGCCTAAGAAGCCTGCTCGGAAACCACATTCCTCAGTAATGCCCTCACGGTCAAGCTCATCTGTGCCCTCACGGCCTATTCCTCATGCTGCTCCAGTTCCTCGGTTGCAAAGCCCTCATCTCCTCCAGCAAAGTCCTCGGCACCTGTGCATCTTGCGTCTTGCCAAAGGACCACAGGCATCTCAATTGCCTCAGGAGCATCTGCAAGCTCTTCAGCTCCTCCTCAGTCTTCAAAAGGCCCCACTTTGCAGAAGACCAAGGCCACTGCTGGATGAGGCCCCGGACCAAGTCCTCACAAGAAGCAAGTTGCCTTCCAAGTGCCATCAGATGATGACGAAGCTGATGATGAAGAATTAGCCGAAATCATCAAAGACAAACAGCAAAGGTACGCTAGAGCCAAGGGTAGTATTGTGCCACTCATGCTGGATCCCAAGAAGATCCTAGACTTCATTCATCTCTCGCACACGAACCCAAACACTCCCCTGCCAGAATTTAACCTCACACCTGGTCAAAGTCATATGTTGACGGCTTTCATTTCTAAAGAAAAATGGAAATGTGAGAAAGCCAGGTCTGTGAAGAAAGCCGAGTATAAGAAACAACGCTTTCTAAAGGACAACATTCTAACACTATCGCCTGAACAACTTATCGCTCTGCAATCTGAGATCAAGAAACTCAGCGATGAATTTGACGCCTACAAGGCAGAATGGCTGGGAGCGAAAGTCAGATTCTTCAAAATGGCGAAGGGATTTACACCAAATGTTGTTGCTCCAACGCACATTCAAATTCCTCAGGCTGAAGCATCTGCACAGCCTACTGAAGAAGATGCCAGAACCGTTGATGAAAATCAGGTTGCTGATGGAACTGAAAGCACCAGGGCTGATGAAGCTATTCAAGCCACTGAAGAAATTGCCAGGGCAACCTCTAGTGTTGCGCCTGAAGTACAAGACACGCCAGCTAAACCATTTGACGTTGCGCCTGAAGAAACTAAACAAGTGAGGACAACTGCATCAGTTGTGCCTGAAGAAACTGCACCAATTTCCTCTACTCCTCCTGCACCAACTCCAACACCAAGTCCTATTCTTCCTTCTACATTAGAAGTGAAGAAAACCAAGGCTGCGGAGCGAGCTGCACTGAAGATAAGGAAAGCATCTGCTTCCTCAGAGTCTTCTGCTCCCAAGAAGGCGAAGACTTTGACTAGCTCATTTGCAAATCCAATTGATGTTGTTCCTCTTTCAAGCATGCCATCAAAGGAAATCATTCCTTTTGGTGAAGATTATGTGATTCCAAGTGAATCAGATGAAGAAGATCCTTCTGCTGCTTCGATAGAGCAGATCACTAGTAGGGAAAAGCCTATACACATAATCTTACCAGCAGCACGCTTTAAAATAAGGCGCTGCTGCTAATTAGTAGTAGCGAGCTCAAGCTTAACTCGCTCCTGAAATAAATATAGCAGTAGCGCGCCCTCTCAAAGACGCACTACTGCTACAATTCCCACGAGGCCGCCGCGCGGCTAGTTATAGCAGCAACGCGTTACCACGACAAGCGCTACTGCTACGTAGCATAGTTGCAGCATTTCGCCAATAAGCGCTACCGCTAAGTTTACTACAAAATTTAGTCCTACCTCGCTCCGTGAAGAGAGTTTCTACCACCTTAAATATGTTACTTCTCAAACTTTAACAAGCACTTGGTCTTCATTGAACTCTATGTGTAGAATTTGTGGCCGCAATATGAGTCTTCACCGGTTCCTCCCTACGCTCGCCGCTGGCCGGCCCCTCCTCGCTCTTTCTTCCTCCTCCGTCCTCCCTCCACTGGCCGCCGGCCGGCCCCTCCTCGCTCCGCCTTCCTCCTCCGTCCTACTCTCTTCTCCCTCCTCGAGTCGCCCCTCCTTCTCCCACCTCCCTGCTACATTTTGATTTAGTAGGCTAGTTCATATGCAACATTTTGATTTAGTTGATTTAGTTGATTTAGAACATTTTGATTTAGTTGATTTAGTAGGCTAGTTCATTTAGTTGATTTAGTATGCACCATTTTATTGTTATTTTTTCTGTACATGGATAGGTAGTTTCTTTTTTTTAATAAGTTACTTTTTGGCAAAATGTAGGTGGTAACTTGTCATCTAATATATTACTAGATCTTAGGATTATAACTGTCCATCAAATTGCTTCTCGTGGAAGAACCAAAAATATCACATGCTACTGTTTTTCTTTCCTGTGAAGTGGATCGTTAATCCTTTGCTCATATTTCTTTAGGAAAAATGGCGCCACCACCACCACCACTATGTCGACTATGAAAGTCAAGGTGCGCCAGCAGCCTTGCAACTGGCAAGCTGTTCGGCATCTACTTCCAACCGAGTTTTCGTCATGCGACGGTAAGAAATTAGATGAAATGTAATAACTATTTTATTTTTAGTGTAGGCATTACTGCATTGTGTCATTTTGCTTATTTTACACAGATCATCCAATGTAATGTGAGGTTGAAATTCAACAAGCTGACAGGAGACACTGTGACATTTGAGGCTCCTGGGGGGCGTACACTATGGAGGTCGAGAAAGGACGCAATATGTCACAGATTGGAGGAGATGGATGGGCCCGTTTCATCGCCAAAGATCGTCTTCTTTGGTGGTGAGTTGATCGACTTCTCCTTGAGCGAGAAAGACCCAAGCTGGTTGTCATTTATCTCAACCTGGTGGAAGATGATGAAGATGACGAAGATGATGAAGATGATGAAGATAATGAGGACCCACTCGATGAAGATGATGAGGACCCACTTCATGATGCCATCATAGCTCAAAGAACAAGGCTGAGCGAGGAGGAGGTGTCCAACCCGTGGGACATAATTCTGCCACATGCTGACTTTGTCGGGGTGCCATTCGTGACCCGCCTGACAAATACCATGGTTGATCGACATGATATGGTATGTTATACTTACGAATGCAAATTATCTGATGAAATACTTAGTGTACAGTCCAATGATATGGTATGTTGTGTGGAATCTAGTCGATGATATGTTTTTAGTGTAGAGTTTGATCACATGCTTATTAGTGTAGAATCTAAGGAAACTATTAATAGTGTAGATAATCCATATGTACTTATTTGCGAGGCTATTTATTAATTGATATGTTTTTCTTATTCAGAAATTGGCAAAGAGCATAGCTGTGAGTTATGGTATCAAGCCTGATGAAGAAGGCTCATTTGGACTACGCCTTCGCAAGGGGCTCCGTCACAACTTTGTACTTACAGCGTGGACACGGACGGTCGCACACACTTAAACTCGGTTGGGTGGAAGAAATTCCTCGATGGCAAGAATCTTCGTGTTGGACAGGCCATCCTAATTACTATCAGGAACACCAACCGCCCAGGCTTGAGGATGATGATTGTCTTTGATATCATCTAGAACTACATATGTGTGTGTGGCTATATCATCTAGAACTACATATGATGGTCGTTGATATCATCTAGAACTACATATGATGATCGCTGTTGATATGACCTTGTACTGCTTGAGGATGCATGTTGACTATGCATGAAATTGTTATCTAGTACTCCCTTCGTTCCAAATAACTCGTCGTGCTTTGAACTAAAACGACAACGAGTAATTTGGAACGAAGGGAGTACTACCCAGTAATGGTTTATGAATTTGATATCTAGTAGCAGTACCTAGTATCTAGTATCTGAAAGGGAAACTGAAAGGGAAAGGGGCACGGGGGGAAAATGATGGAATATATAGCAGTAGTGAGGGACTGCGAAATCGCTATAGCTTAGTAATAGTAGCACGTTCGGCAAAAGTGCTGCTAATATCGTCAATAGTAGTAGCGCGGGTACGGACCGTGCTACTACTATAAGTTAGCTGTAGCGCCTTATTAGTAGCGTGGCCACACGCGCTGCTGCTAGCCTCAAAACCCGCGCTACTACTAGGGTTTTCCCTAGTAGTGGATGGATGAAGAAATTGAAGTGGACAATGTCACTTCAACCCCTCTGGTATCATCGCCCATGCCTCAATTCACGGCTGAAGAGGCAGGCGTTGAATAAATGGATGAAGAAGAAGACGTGGACATTGGGTGCACCACTCCAGTGTTGAATGATGACTATTGGGAAAGTCATCACACCAATTCCCCCATGTTCACCCCACTGCAACAGATTCCTTAGTCCCCAGTCCAGACTGAAGAAATTCACACAAGCTCTGATGAACCTCAAGCACCTCTTATTACCATGCCTGAAGAAATTCCAGCCACTAGTGCTGATGAGAAAGCTGCTGAAGAAAGGAGACCCATGCTGCTACTGAAGCAGAAACTAAAATTCCTTAGCTTGCGGCTCCTGACACTGTGATTCCTGAGGCTGTGAAGACATTGACTAATACACCTTAGTCCCAAGACAAAGAATCCATTCTCGAAGACGCTGAAGTTCAAAGCTCATGACTTCTTCCACAAGCATGTGTTCTTCACACAATACAACCCATATGACTCTGCTCGTCTTCGAAGGAAGTGTTTCTTGACTACCAGCCAAGCAAACTTCTATTCTTCACTGCTTTTTGATAAGGACAAAGTGTTTGACCATGAGCATATTCCTCATGTGGATATGGAATCGCTGCTGTGCTTCATACCAGTCCTCAGTGTTATTCATGACGCTGGATTGCTCAACTTCTGCACCAATATATGTGATTCAAATGAAGAACTTATTCTTCAGTTCTATGCAATGCTGCACATCACAAGAAATTATGATGATATAAATTCTTGGGTGTTGGACTGGATGACAGAGAACACTCACTTCAAAGCACCGGCCTCTGAATTGCTTCATGCCCTGCCTATCAGTCCTCCCCTTGAAGGTGCACGTCTTATGTATCATGAACTTGAACTCACAGATCACTACATGCAAGTGTTGATGAAGCCGCTGAAGTCTGGCCAAGCCCCAAGAACCAAATTCGTCGTGAAGGAATTGCTATATGTGCCACGGACTATCCATCGCATTCTGACCAAGACATTGAGTCCTATCAAAGGCCACGACTCTAATGCAGAAGAAGTGGTTGGCATCATGAAGAATCTGCTATTCAATATCATGCATGGTATTCCAATAAACTACCATGATTTCTTCATGAGGACTATGGCAAATGTTGCATTGTCTCCATTTGAATTGAAGCCTTATGCTCCCCGGATTATGAGATTCCTCAGATCAAGGTCTTCAATCAATTACAAGGCTGACACACTCAACCATGGCAGTTACTTGCCCCACATTGAAGTCCTCAAGCAGACGTTTTCCTCAGCTGATGAAAAGGGCAAGGCCACTGCTGTTATTGATGAAGGCATTCGTCCATTGGATGGACAGTTCCGCAAAGCTGCATCCTACTCCACCAATGATGACTCTGCCACTCATGACTCTTCCGCCAATGCTTCCAAGAAAAATCCTCAAGGCACAATTCCAAGGGTGATGACTGATCGTGAGCTTCTCGTCAGTCTTCATCAGATGGTCGATCGCAACCACAAATGGGTCAAGCGTCAGTTTGGTTCAATTCTTCACAACATGACTGCTACACACATTTCAGTGAAGAAGAACCATTACTACCTCCATGAAGTATTTGATTGCACCTGGGCTGTTCTGTCTCATCTCTATGGTGAAGAAGATCTTAAACAGATGGGCTTCAAGTAGGACTTTGACTGGTCTAAGCTGCCGACGAAGAAATTCAAGAAAGTCAAGGTTCCTTCCTTGCTGGCAGCTCATTTTCTTCATCGCGCGTGACTGATGAAAATGAAGATTTGGACGACTCTGCGGCAGGCCATACTCCAACAACGGACCCAACAACGCTGGCGCTCCTCCATCAACCTCCTGATGATATTCTTCAGGGGCATTAGTCCTCACTTTTCGTCCCTTTTGGTCATTTGATGACAAAGGGTGGGGGATTTGAGTTAGTCTTCAAGCGGGACTATCTATATGGGCGTTTTTTCTTAAGTTGCAACTCTCGCTCTTATGAAATGTTTATTGGATCGAGTTGTAAACTTAAGTCCGATGGTGACCTGATACTTTTGCTCTTTTTTTCTGCATGCTATTTCCTCATATATGTTATACACGCATGCTGAATTACATCAATCACCATATTTCATCATGCATTTCAAATTCTTCATTCGGTATGTTAAATGCGTGTATGAATTACAAGGTATAGGGGGAGATCTCCATGATTCTACTCTTCAAATGTGCATTGCTTCAAAAGTAAAATTTCTCACTATGCACATCTTCAAGGGGAGTTCTTCTATATCTTGCTATCAAAATCCTCAATATTGAGAACTTTCAATTGATATGTTTATCCCCGTTGAAAACTTAACCTATTTGTCATCAATCACCAAAAAGGGGGAGATTGTAAGTGCATCTAGTGCCCCTTAGTGATTTTCGTGTATTGAAGACTTATAGGTTAAGGGACTGACTGATATGTTTATGAGTGTAGACAGGCTCTATAAGTCGATGAGGAGTTTGATATTTACAATGAATGTCGACCCCTAAAAATGAATGTCTTCAGCTGAAGACTTTGGTTCTCCTGAAGACTTTGAAAGTGAATAAATTGGTGTAACCTTGAAGACTTGGATATTCATGCGAGGATTATGAAGCGTGAAGACTTTTGTTTTCGTAGTTTCATTTTCTCTTTCTTGAGTCATAGGAAAGGGGGTCGAGGTAATACTAAGGAAACTGATTTCCAAGTGATGCTCATCTGAAAATCCTACACCTACCCAATCCTTTCGAGTGAAGCCATTGGAAATCTCATATCGATTCGATCAATTTCTTGATGTGAGACGAAGATCTTCTGGTCTCTGAGGAATTTGTTCTGACTGAGGAGTTAGGAATTCGCTAGTGTGGATTGCCTACACAGTGAGGAACATGATAGCCCTGAGGAATTCGAACCTCAAATCCGACCGTTGCTATGCTACGCGCCAGCTGTCCAAAATATTCTACCACCTAACGGTCACATCATTGAAGGGCATTTATGTGTTATCATGTCGGGCTGCTCCCTAGGCTATAAATAGCCGCTCTATGATGCCCAATATGCGACCCTATCCTAAAGGAACTCGAAGGTCCCACTAAGGATAGAAGCGCATATTGGAGACACTTTTGCAAGGTGGATATCATTACATCGTACCATTACATAATAGTTGGGGATACATACAAAAGGCATACAATGCCACATGAATACAACAACATCATACACAAGAGCAACATCCGACTATGGATGAAACACAAACAGAAACTCAAACGACATCCACCCTGCTAGCCCAGGCTGCCAACCTGGAACCTATCCCCTGATCAAAGAAGCAGAAGGAGAACTCCAAAACAAGTAAACATCGGTCTCACATCATGATCATCGCATTACCTATACCTGTAACTATTGTTGTAGTAATCTGTGAGCCACGAGGACTCAGAAATCCCATTACCATGGGCATCAAGACTGGCAAAGCTTAACGGGTATGGAAAGGATAAGTGGTGAGGTTGCAGTAGGGACTAAGCATATATGGTGGCTAACATACGCAAATAAGAGCGAGAAGAGAAGCAACGCAATGGTCGAGAAGCTATAAGTGATCAAGAAGTGATCCTAAAACTACTTACATTCATACATAACCCAACCGTGTTGTAATGCCCCGAGACCGACGCTCCAGAAGACTTCCAGCTATTCCGAGTTTTGTCGTGTGATTTGTTTTGTTTGTGCATTCATCATGCCATCTCTTGCATTGCATCATGTCATCATGCCATCATATCATTAATTTTAAAACTCATCTAAATAAAATTGCATAGATCGTTGATCTATTTAAATCGAGGGAATTCACATGGTGATTTCTCTTTATAACATATCCTCCTAATATTTAGGGAGCTATAATAAATATTCCATTAGTTTGGAATTAACCACAACCCACTTGCAATTTAATTCTCATGCCTTTGGCTTTTTGTTTGTTCTCCAAATTTTCTCCATAATTCTTTCTCCATTTATCGAGGCTCCTCCTAAATTCTCAACATTTCTGGACTTACCAAAACACCCACTCATTTGAATTAAATTCAAATGAGTTTGAATTCAACTTCACACCCATGCTCACTTTCTATTTTTCTTGGATCAAGCTCATTTTTATGAGTCCGGGAAAATTGTCCGCATGCGCAAATTCTTTCCCTAACCCTCTCTTCTTTTCTTCTCTCTAATTCTTTTCTGCTAAAGAATATGAGGGAGAGAGAGAGAGAGCCCAGCCAGGCCTCTTGGGCCTAACCAACCAGACCGACCCGTTCCCACAACCCACTTAAACCCCTACTAACCCTAGCCGCACCTAGCACTCTCTCCCGATCCCCATCTCTCCCTCTCGTTCCTCCCTGCGGCGCCACACGCACGGGAACAACTCCCGCTTCCCTCCTCATCGCCCTCGCTCTACCCCCGCGGGCGCCTCCTCCATGAGCTTGCTCGCCCTTGACGCCATGGTGCTGCCGGCCTCCATGGTTCGCCCGCGCCCTGCTCTGCCTCGACGTTCGCCCAGCTCTTCCCACCTCGTTCCCGGATGGAACTGGTGTTCCCGCGCCTCCTCCTCGCCTTGAAGCCCATGCCCGGTCCCGTCCATCCCGGCCGCCTCGTCCCTTGGTAGCTCCTCCATCGCTCGCCTCCATTCGCCGACCCCAAGCGACTGCATCCACGCCCGAGGCCCCTGCCGCTCGCCCGACGACGTCGCCGGCGACCAGCAGGTCACAGCGCCGCCCTCTCCTCTTGTTTTCCCTTCTCCGTTTTCTCTGGTGTCCTCACCCTCTCCCTCTGTTGACCAGCAGGAAGCCGACACTGCTCTGCGAGATGACGCCGTCGCGCTCCTGCCCCATTCGCCTCGTGTTCTTCTGGTTTCGGACAACGCCGAGCTCCGCTCCAGCAAGCTGCCGAGAGCTACCTTCTCGGCCTCCTTCTCGCAGTGTCGTGCACCCTCCTGCCGCTGCTCCGCCTCTCCTACTATTTCTGCACCGTTGACGCCTGCCGCTGTGTAACGCCCCGGACACACCCGCCGGTGGTCGTTACTCCTGGCGGGATCTAGACTGGCCCCACAGATCAATACTAGTCTTTTCTGCACACTTTGTCCTCACTCGTGCGCTTTGGGAGCAACTTCGGTCGGTCACCCATCTGAAACTACTCCAAGCTGAGCACGCTTAACTTTGGAGTTCTGTCCGAATGGGCTCCGGAAAGAAGGAATTCCTTATTGATATGAGTAGTCTATCATCCCTAATAAGCCAGCTATCACATACACCCACACTCGGAGGAACCGGCGTCCTCGTCGGGCCACGAACGTTCCCTCTTGGCACAACCGTCGTGCATCGGTCCGGTACATGTGCCATGCCGTGTGCCACGACGGGTCACAAGCGTCATGAACAACATGACAAGACCTGTCGCAACCATCCGTAACCGCGAGGGTCGGCTCGATACCAACTTGTAACGCCCGGACACACCCGCGGTGGTCGTTACTCTGGCGGATCTAGATGGCCCCACAGATCAATACTAGTCTTTTACGCACACTTTGTCCTCACTCGTGCGCGCAGGGAGCAACTTCGGTCGGTCACCCATCTGAAACTACTCCAAGCTGAGCACGCTTAACTTTGGAGTTCTGTCCGAATGGGCTCCCGGAAAAGAAGGAATTCCTTATTGATATGAGTAGTCTATCATCCCTAATAAGCCAGGCTATCACACGCTGCCTTCATGTCCACCGAGCTGCTCAGGTCGACTCCCAGCCCCACACAACGAGCTCGAAGTGCTACACCGACCTGAGGCAATGGGTTTTTCACCAAGTCGTCTATAGATTTGAATCGCTTGCACCAGGGTCACCTTCGTCAAGACCGATGCCCGAACGAGCGCCCTTTGTGTGGCTTGTGACAAGGACCACTACCGTCGACCTCGTGGATGTCAAGTTCAACTACAACGTGTGTACGCCTACCATCACGAGGACCCGTGTACGACTACCGTCGACCGCGAAGGGCTTGGAGTCATCAAGTACCTCTTCGATACGAACGTGTACCTCTACTTCCACTACGACTCGTGAACGACTACTTCCATCGACGAACTCGACCCGCTTCGAAACGCACGCTACCAAGGTATAACTGCCGAGACGACCGCCCGTGAACGAATGCATGAGTGATGTATGATATGCTCGTGTTTGCACTGTGTTCGAGAGGTCTTTGCATGTTCCTCATCGTTTGCCATGCCGCCGTCCCGTGGGAACCCGGTAACAGGGAGCACCCCACCATCTTGCATGACTCGCTCACGTCGCACTTCCTTTTGCACCGGTATCTCCATGAGTTATCGGAACCGGAATGTTGCCGTGGCACCATTTCCGTTTCACCGCCATGGCACCCTTTTCGTTCCGCCATGGTGACTAATGCTTCATAACATGCTCATGTGAACATTTTCATAAAATTGCATAAAACTTGCATATGTCATCCGCATCATGATAACAACATCTAAAATGTTTAAAATTGTAGTTGCATTAAATTGTTAAATAACATGTGGGGATTTACCGGGATTGTTGTTTGTTGTTCCGGCCTCATTTAAACTTGCCTAAATAGTAAGTTTAATTATGCTTCACCTTTTGCCATGTTAACCAACATTTAATCTTGTCTTGTTCATAACCGAGAGAGAAACTAAATAATTGATGTGGTGTTCCGTCAATATGCAACTCATTGCATACTGAGCTCCACTTAACTTGTAGTATTGCTTGTGCACTTTGCTATGCCATGCCTCATTAAACCGGACATGCATCATACTTGTTTGTGCATCATGCCATGTTTATGTGATGTTTGTTTACCATGTTGTTTGTTTCTTTCCGGTGTTGCTTCTTAGTTCCGGTAATGTTGCGATTGTGAGGATTCATTTGACTACTCCCGTTCGTCTTCTTCATGGACTCGTTCTTCTTGCTAGCGGGATTTCAGGCAAGATGACCGTTACCTTGGATCTCATTACTATCATTGCTATGCTAGTTGCTTCGTTCTATCACTATCTTTGCGCTACCTATCGCTTGCTCTTCAAGCCTCCCAAATTGCCATGTCAGCCTCTAACCTTTTCACCCTTCCTAGCAAACCGTTGCTTGGCTATGTTACCGCTTTTGCTCAGCCCCTCTTATAGCGTTGTTAGTTGCAGGTGAAGTTGAAGATTGCTCCATGATGGACAGGATTATGTTGGGATATCACAATATCTCTTGTTTAATTAATGCATCTATATACTTGGTAAAGGGTGGAAGACTTGGCCTTATGCCTGGTGTTTTGTTCCACTCTTGCCACCCTAGTTTCCGTCATACCGGTGTTATGTTTCCGGATTTTGCATTCCTTACGCGGTCGGGTGATTTATGGGACCCCCTTGATAGTTCGCTTTGAATAAAACTCCTCCAGCAAGTCCCAACCTTGGTTTTACCATTTGCCTCACCTAGCCCTTTTTTCCTTGGGTTTCCGGAGCCCGAGGGTCATCTTTATTTTAGGCCCCCCCGAGCCAGTGCTCCTTCAGTGTTGGTCCAAGCAGCGAGATCAAGGGCCACCTCGGGGCAACTCGAGGTCTGGTTTTACTCGTAGGCTGACCTATCCGGTGTGCCTGTAGAATGATATATGTGCAGCTCCTATCGGGATTTGTCGGCACATCGAGCGGCTTTGCTGGTCTTGTTTTACCATTGTTGAAATGTCTTGTAAACTGGGATTCCGAGACTGATTGGGTCTTCCTGGGAGAAGGTATATCCTTCGTTGATCGCAAGAGCTTATCATGGGCTAAGTTGGGACACCCCTGCAGGGTAAAAACTTTCGAGAGCCGTGCCCGCGGTTATGTGGCAGATGGGAATTTGTTAATGTCCGGTTGTAGATAACTTGACACTTGACTTAATTAAAACGCATCAACCGAGTGTGTAGCCGTGATGGTCTCTTCTCGGCGGAGTCTGGGAAGTGAACACGGTTTCTGTGTTATGTTTGACGTAAGTAGGAGTTCAGGATCACCTCTTGATCATTGCTAGCTTCACGATCGTTCCGTTTGCTTCTCTCCTCGCTCTTATTTGCGTATGTTAGCCACCATACTTGCTTAGCCGCTGCTGCTACCTCACCACTTTACCCCTTCCTTTCCCATTAAGCTTTGCTAGTCTTGATACCCATGGTAATGGGATTCTTTGAGTCCTCGTGGCTCCTGATTACTACAACAACGATTGCAGTGTACAGGTTATGCGATGTTCATGACGCGAGAGCGATGTTTGCTTGTTTTGGAGTTCTTCTTACGCTTCTTCTTCGATCAAGGATAGGTTCGGTCGGCAGCCTAGGCTAGGTGGTGGATATTGTTTGAGCTTTGTTTGTGTTTCATCCGTGGCGGATGTTGATCTTATGTATGTTGTATTGATGTACTCTTGTGGCATTTGTATGCCTTGTATGTATCCCCATCTATTATGTAATGTTGATGTAATGATATCCACCTTGCAAAAGCGTTTCAATATGCGGTTCTATCCTTGGTGGGACCTTCGAGTCTCTTTAGGATAGTATCGCATATTGGGCGTGATAAGTTGGTATCAGAGCCTCGACCGACCATAAGAGCCCCCTTGATTGTTGGCCGTTGTTGAGTCTAGAAGAAAAATGTTTTGAGTCTTAGGATTATATATATATCGGAGAGTAGGATTCTTTTTACTCCTCAGCCCCCTTCGTCGCTCTGGTGAGGACTCTTGACGTAGATGTTTTGTTCTTTCCTCTCCTCAATTTTTCACAAAAAAATTTTTAGGATCACGCGGGTATCTTGGGATCATTCCGATATTCTTATGACGAGAACATTGTTCTTGGTGCCTCCTGACATTTAGGGGTTGTGGCAGTGTCCCGGGGAGTTGAGCTCCGAGGTGTTGTCGTCATAATTTTATCGTTGCAGTTCTGGAATACCTGAGTTTTGCCAACATCGAAATCTCTTTTATGCAGTTGTTGGTGAGATAACCTCGGCGTCACCCGAGATTGGGGAGTTCGGGAGTATTGCCATAACTCATTATAATGATGCTTTTGAAGGTTGAGGTACATGATTTCGGAGTTTTCTTGGTTATGTGTTGACGGATGGATACAATTTGGATGTAGGGATTGTTAGTTTGGGTGAGATATATTGCTTCCTGTATCCCCAACACCAGATTGCATAACCGAAAGTTTGGGAGTTTATAGGTGGGAATTCAAGTAGCTCATAGAATATCTTTCCGGCGGATGCATGATATGGGATTGGGTAAATCTCTATCATATGTATTTGTTCCGGCTTATTCTGCAAGCCAAATCCTTTGTTTTGTTTTATTTCTGGTATTTGAGTTGCTTCAATGTCAAGTGTTGATTCCATATTTTTTCTAAACGGTGTTCTCATATTTCTATGGGAGTACTAATCCTTCTTGATCACCGAGGTTGTCATGTCAACTCTTTTTCAACCGATGTGCTTCTCTTCAAGTGGATCCGATCATTTCAATATTTGCGAGATCAATTCTAAGTTTTCTCAACGGTATCCGTTTCATCCGTCCCCAATTTGCCTTTGTTTTCCCGCCCTCCCACCCTTTTTCTTCAAGGACTCAGATTTCTTAATCATGTATCCTTTTATTTGTGGGAAGTCTCTCCATTCTTTTCAGTCAATGTTCTTATCCGGTGATTCTCAGGAAGATACTAACAGAGCTTCAAGTTCATCATCCTTCGTTCTTTTTTCTTCTCCGGTGGATCCAATTCAAGCTGTCAGTGTTGATCATATTCCTTTCCTCGTGTCAAATGCTTTCTCATGCCGGTTGTAGGATCGTTGAAGGAAAGAGTGTCTAGAGGGGGGGTGATTAGACTACTCGACAAGATAAAAGTTTATGCCTTAAGACAAAGACAAGTTTTTGGCAAGTTCACAATGGAGATCAAGTCAAGCATCATGCAAACAAGTCAAGTAGCATACTACACATGCAATTCTAGAGTATGGGCAGCGGAAAGTAAATTGCACAAGTAGTAAAGGAGAGGTGGAGAAGAGCAAACGCAATTTGGAGACACGGAGATTTTTCTCGTGGTTCCGATAGGTGGTGCTATCGTCAATCACGTTGATGGAGACTTCAACCCACGGAGGGTAACGGCTGCGAGAGTCCACGGAGGGCTCCACCCACGAAGGGTCCACGAAGAAGCAACCTTGTCTATGCCATCATGGCTTACGCCCACGGAGGACTAGCCTTACTTGGGGTAGATCTTCACACAGTAAGGCGATCTCCTTGCCCTTACAAACATCTTGGTTCAACTCCACATCTTGACGGAGGCTCCCAAGCGACACCTAACCAATCTAGGAGGCACCACCCTCCAAAAGGTAATAGATGGTGTTGGTGATGATGAACTCCTTGCTCTTGTGCTTCAAATGATAATCTCCCCAACACTCAACTCTCCTCACTGATTTGGCTGAGGTGGAAGAAAGGATTGAGTGGAAAGCAACTTGGGAAGGCTAGAAATCAAGTTTCATATGGTGGGAGTGGAGCAACTTGATCTCAACACAAGGGTAGGTAGTTCTCTTCTCAGAAATGTAAGGTAGGAGTGGTAGTTCTTTCGATGGCTCTCTCCACGAATGAAGAGGAGGTGGAGGGTATTTATAGCCTCCACACAAAATCCAACCGTTACACATTTGACCAATCTCGGTCGGACCGAAGTTGACAACTCGGTGAGACCGAAAGTTCAAATCTTGTGAGCGTTGGGATTTTCAGTGGGACGAAAATACAATCTCGGTTAGTCCGATTCTTCCAAAGACTAGGGTTTGCCATTCTCGGTGGGACCGACTTTATCATCTCGGTGACACCGATATGATTCTGAAGGTTCTGAAGGTTGGCAACACTAGTTTCGGTGAGACCGAGTTTGGAATCGGAAAATCCGAAATTACTAGGGTTTGGCTATATGGCTGAGGTGGTTCATCTCGGTGTGGTGAGTTTATGGAATCGGTGGGACCGAGATTACTTATGAGCATATGTTGGAATGAAAGATTGCGATAGTTTGGGAGATAAATCACTAAGCATTTTGAGCAACGGATCATCATCATAACCTCATCCTTTTAATAGTATTGGCTTTCCTATGGAGTCAATGTGATCTTGGATCACTAAACCAAAAATGGAGTCTTGAGCTTTTGCCAATGCTTTCCTTAGCATCCTAGGGGTCCACCTTTCCATCCTTTTGCCATGCGAGTGATTGACTTTCCTGAAATATACTTGATAAAAGCATTAGTCCAACCACAAAGTATGTTGTCATTAATTACCAAAACCACCCGGGAGAAAATGTGCTTTCAATCTCCCCTTTTTGGTAATTGATGGCAACACACAAAAAAGATATCAAAGCTTCTTGAAATAAAGGCAGAATTATCACTAAAGCTTTGACAAACATGTAGTACACAGGCTCCCCTACAAGTGTGCAAGATTTTCATAGATTATGGTTTTGGACTACCACAAGCACACAAGAGAGAAGAACAAGATGTGTTACATGCAGCTTGGCTATATGCATCGAGCCAGATGAGGATAAGATAAAGAAGATGCATATGTGCATGGTGATTTCTTGCAAACAAGTATTCACAAGCAAGTCACCATCATGCACATTCTGCAAGATGCATATACTTACCTTGAAGTTCCTTGGCATTGTACCTGAAGAAATAGACTTGGGAAAACAGGGTTAGATAACACAAGAGTATTTCTTCAACCAACTGCAAGAACATCAAAAGTACCAAGCCAGGGATGACATGTATAAAGAATGTCTCATGTTGAGCACAAACTTGAATCAGCAAACATGTCTCCCAAGACTAAAAGATTTTCAATAAGCTCTGAGAGATTTTGCTTTTCATAAGATACCAATTGTGCTTTTCAGAAGATACCAATTGTGAGAGCGAGGAAAGCAAAATCAAAAGAATGATGCCAACGGTATTATCACAAATGAAATCGACAAAGCTTTGATGTGATCCTCTCCCCTTAAGGTAAGATTGTTCTTCTTCTCCCTTATCTTCTCTTCTCCCTTATCTTCCAATCTCCCCTAAGCTCCCCTAAATCTTCTCCCCTTTGACATCAAGTGCGAAAAGGACGATAAACTAGAAAGGTCGGGAAAGATGGAAGGAAAGAGGTGGGATCCTTAAGAATCACTGGCGAGCAAACTAAGTATGCAGAATAAATCAGTTAGTTGAGCTGCAGAAGATGATATCTGGTGAATGTAAATCGGTGACACCGAATTGATATGGATCGGTGAGTCCGAAAGTCGAGACTTAGGAAGATCCTTTTCGGTCAGACCAAAGTATTTCAATCGGTGGCCTTGAGTTTAATTCAAGGAAATATAGAAATAAGTCAGCTCACTTTGCAAGGAATGTTTCAACAGATTTGCAATGAATTTGTAAAGGATTTTCAAGGAATTGATCGAGCCAAAAGATATTCACTAGAACAGAAGAAATAGAAATGAAAAAGTTTGCTAGATGAAGTTTTTTTTTAAAATAAGCAAGAAAACTCAATGAGAGAGCATAGGAGAAAAACAGAAAAACTCCAAAACTTATGTACTTCATCTAGATAGGGGTCGGCGACAAAGTCACCTATGTTTGAGTATATTGACTTAGGAGTCAAATGAGAACATTTGATCATAGGTCATACTCATCGTTTAAGCACAAGTGGGGTTACCACTTTTACATAAAGCATTAATGTGATCACATCATTTGAAGATGCTTTAGCTCAAATCTTTAGAGCAAAGCTCCCTCAAGATGTGAAGAACATACCTTGGGCTTGTTGTTGCTTGTACTCATGTAGGTGAACTTGATGTAGATGCTCATAGAATGTGAAGTTGGAGCACCTTTTCCAATTGTGTAGTTCCTACATGGGTTAGGCAAGCAAGGAAATACTCAAGAATATCCAAGATGACAAGAGTGATATACTGGATGTACTAGGTGTCAAAAAGGATATGTGGAGTCTTGTTCCTTGAACTCAACATCCCAAAGGGCTAGATACTTGGTCAATGACAAGATTACTCATGATTCGAGTGTGTGGTAATCTTGTGGAATGTAGATCATCCAAGTACCTGCAAGGAGTTAGATGCAATACAAGGGGGCAAATGTGTCCAAGACATATGATCATCTTCATAAGAGAAATATCAAGGATTAGTCAATTAGGCTCATGCCTTGCATGCATCAATGGAGTTTTCACTCCAAGTTTGAAGCATCAATGATGTTCAACTCACTCCTTAAGCGACAAAACACTTTCTCATCAAGTGGTTTTGTAAAGATATCTGCAAGCTGTTTGTCGAAGACGAACATGCTTAAGATCGATGTCACCCTTTGCAATGTGATCACGAATAAAATGGTGGCGAACTTCAATGTGTTTCGTCTTGAGAGTGTTGCACGGGATTGTGTCCAATCTTAATCGCACTCTCGTTGTCACAAAGCAAAGGAACATGTCTCGCATGTATCCCATAATCCTTAAGCGTTTGTGTCATCCATAGCAACTGAGCACAACATGAACCAGCGGCAATATACTCTGCTTCGGCAGTAGATAATGATACCGAATTTTGTTTCTTGGAGGACCAAGATACAAGGGATCGACCAAGGAATTGACACGTACCCGAAGTTGACTTTCTATCAACCCTGTCTCCGGCATAGTCCGAGTCGGAATAGCCAACAAGATCGAATGAGGCCCTCTTAGGATACCAAATGCCAAAGTTAGGTGTGTGTATCAAATATCTCACAATTCTTTTAACAGCTTTAAGATGACACTCTTTAGGGGCTGCTTGATATCGAGCACACATGCATACACTCAACATTATGTCAGGACGAGAAGCACAGAGATATAATAAAGAACCAATCATGGATCGGTAAACCTTTTGATCAACAGGTTCTCCATCTTTTGTCAAGTCATTATGTCCACTAGTAGGCATGGGGGTTTTCATACCTTTGCATTCTTGCATGTTGAACTTCTTGAAGAGATCCTTGGTGTACTTTGTTTGTGAGACAAAGGTACCCTCCTTAGATTGCTTGATTTGCAACCCAAGGAAGAATTTGAGTTCACTCATCATGGACATCTCATACTTCTCCGACATAAGCTTTCCAAACTTCTCACTAAAATGAGGGTTAGTTGAACCAAAGATAATATCATCAACATATATTTGGCACACAAATAGTTCACCATCAACCCTTTTCGTGAATAGCGTTGAGTCTATTTTACCGATCTCAAATCCTTTCTCAAGAAGAAAGCTAGTCAAGCATTTGTACCAAGCTCTAGGAGCTTGTTTAAGACCATAAAGAGCTTTGTGCAACTTGTAAACATGATTAGGCTTTTTAGGATTCACAAATCCGGGAGGTTGTTTCACAAATACTTCCTCCTCAATTTCACCATTTAGGAAAGCACTTTTAATGTCCATTTGATAGAGAGTAATATCATGGTGGTTGGCATAAGCAAGAAGAATGCGAATGGACTCAAGTCTAGCAACGGGGGCATAGGTCTCACCATAGTCCATACCTTCGACTTGTGTGTAACCTTGTGCTACGAGACGAGCCTTGTTGCGGATGACTTGTCCATCTTCATCTTGCTTGTTCCGAAACACCCATTTGGTTCCAATGACGTTTTGGTCATCATTGGGCTTCTCTACCAAAGTCCAAACATTGTTTCTCTCGAAGTTGTGTAGCTCTTCGTGCATTGCGTTCACCCAATCCGGGTCTTCAAGCGCTTCTTCTACCTTCATAGGTTCAAGACTAGAGATAAATGAGTAATGCTCACAAAAGTTAGCTAAACGAGTTTTAGAGCGAGTAATTCTTCCGGAGTCGATGTCATTCATCATTTGTTCCACGGGATGATCCTTCTTGACTCTTGCTCGAACTCGGGATAGCTTTTGTCGTGGTCGTGGCTGAGCTTCCTCATCATCCTCATCTTCCTCTTCATCATTGTTGTTGGTGTTGTCTTGAGGTGGTGGAGAAGGAGGTTGTGGTGGATCTTCTTGTCGCACTTCCTCATCTTGGTGAGTTCCACTTGTGGAAGCCTCCATGTTGCCTTGAGGTTCATCTCTCCGTGAGGTAGGGGGCTCCACATATGTAGATGAGGTACTCTCCTTCACTTCCATGGGACGGATCTTTCCAATAGATAGATCTTGAATGGCTTCCGATGGGTCTTTGTCTCCTACATATATAGGCATTTGCTCTACTTGCGAGCCATTAGATTCATCAAACTTCACGTCTACCGTCTCTTCAACCTTTCGGGTGAAATTATTGTAGACACGGTAGGTGTGGGAGTTTGATCCATAACCGAGGAAAAAGCCTTCATGAGTTTTAGGAGCAAACTTAGACCGACGATGCTTATCAAGGATATAGCATTTTGAACCAAAGACACGAAAGTATCCCACTTGGGGTTTGTTACCGGTGAGGAGCTCGTATGAAGTCTTGCCGAGGAGCTTGTGAAGATAGAGCCTGTTGATAGCATGACAAGCTGTCTCGACGGCTTCACCCGTAAGTGTTTGGTGTCTTGTATTCATCAAGCATCGTTCTCGCCATCTCAATGAGCGTTCGGTTCTTCCTCTCAACAACTCCATTTTGTTGAGGTGTGTACGTAGCCGAGAACTCATGTAAAATCCCTTCCTCATCGAGAAAAGAGTTCACATGGGCGTTCTTGAACTCCGTTCCATTGTCGCTCCGAACTTTCTTGATCTTCACCTCAAATTGATTTTGGGCCTTTCTGGCAAAAGTTTTGAAGATTCTCTAAACCTGCGATTTGTCATCAAGGAAAAATACCCACGTAAATCTGGAATAATCATCAACTATAACTAGACCAAAGGAGTTACCACCAAGGCTTTTGTAAGCATTGGGACCGAAGAGATCCATGTGAAGAAGCTCAAGCGGTCTCCTTGTGGTCATGATGTTCTTCACGGGATGACTTCCACCTACTTGTTTTCCTGCTTGACAAGCACTACAGAGTCTATCTTTGTCGAAGAAAACATCTTTAACACCAAGAATGTGATCACCTTTGATTAGCTTATCTAGATTACGCATACCAACATGTCCAAGCCTTCTATGCCATAACCAACCTTTAGCAGATTTAGCAATGAAGCAAGTTCTAGGTTGAGCTTTCTTAGTGAAATCAACGATATACAAATCACCTCTACGGATACGGTAAAAACCATGTTATGATTGTCGGGACGAAAAACTTGGCAATCTACTTCGTGAATAGCACATTAAATCCAAAGTCAGCTAATCTAGACACGGAAAGTAAATTGTATCCAAGTGATTCAACAAGCATGACATTTTGAATGGAGCTATCATGAGATATGGCCACCTTACCAAGGCCAAGTACCTTACCCTTGGAGTTGTCTCCAAAAGTCACATACTTGCGTGGACCATCGTTCTTTGCAAGCTCTCGAAACATGTCTTCATCTCCCGTCATGCGATCGGTGCATCCACTATCAAGAATCCACTCTTTTCCACCAGATATGTAGTCTCTCAGATTTGCCATAAGATTGAGACTCTTCATGATCTTGTCTAGCTCGGTGTCCGAATCGGAGTAATCATCATCATGCTCATGTTCATCATCATATTGACCCATGGATAATTCATCATCAATACCTAGGTCAATTTGACAACTACTTGCATTAGTTTTGTCAATGTGACAATAATCATCGGAATGCAATACAAGAGCATTTCTAATTAGAACATTGATAAGTCCGGGATCACCCTTCCTTTTCATAAGGTCACCAAGCTCAAAGAAGCATTTATCAAAGTTGGGATCATTGGGGCGCATCATATCAAATTCAATAGTCTTGTATAGAATTTCATCAAGACCTCTCAAAGAGTAATCCGGATAAAGTTCTTCCAAGAACTTCCCTATAGCATAGGCGCACTCAAAGTTTGTAATAAGCTCAAGCAAGTTATCGGGCAAGCCTCTAATGATGAGATTTACAGTTCTAAGGTTGCGAAGCAAATCAAGCTCTTCATCCATAGTAGGGTGCAAGGGGTCAAATGGAGGTACATATGGGGATTCAACATATTTGCGCAAGTTATACATCTTAAAGATAGCAAGCATTTCAATCCTCCACGAGTTATAGGACACTCCATCAAGAATAGGCACTCTATGGCTAACACTCCCAAACGTAGACACGTCCATCTTCCTCCAATGGTGTGCAAACCAAAGCAATGGAGACCAATGCTCTGATACCAATTGTAGGATCGTTGAAGGAAAGAGTGTCTAGAGGGGGGGGGGTGATTAGACTACTCGACAAGATAAAAGTTTATGCCTTAAGACAAAGACAAGTTTTTGGCAAGTTCACAATGGATATCAAGTCAAGCATCATGCAAACAAGTCAAGTAGCATACTACACATGCAATTCTAGAGTATGGGCAGCGGAAAGTAAATTGCACAAGTAGTAAAGGAGAGGTGGAGAAGAGCAAACGCAATTTGGAGACACGGAGATTTTTCTCGTGGTTCCGATAGGTGGTGCTATCGTCAATCCACGTTGATGGAGACTTCAACCCACGGAGGGTAATGGCTGCGAGAGTCCACGGAGGGCTCCACCCACGAAGGGTCCACGAAGAAGCAACCTTGTCTATGCCATCATGGCTTACGCCCACGGAGGACTAGCCTTACTCGGGGTAGATCTTCACGAAGTAGGCGATCTCCTTGCCCTTACAAACATCTTGGTTCAACTCCACATCTTGACGGAGGCTCCCAAGCGACACCTAACCAATCTAGGAGGCACCACCCTCCAAAAGGTAATAGATGGTGTTGGTGATGATGAACTCCTTGCTCTTGTGCTTCAAATGATAATCTCCCCAACACTCAACTCTCCTCACTGATTTGGCTGAGGTGGAAGAAAGGATTGAGTGGAAAGCAACTTGGGAAGGCTAGAAATCAAGTTTCATATGGTGGGAGTGGAGCAACTTGATCTCAACACAAGGGTAGGTAGTTCTCTTCTCAGAAATGTAAGGTAGGAGTGGTAGTTCTTTCGATGGCTCTCTCCACGAATGAAGAGGAGGTGGAGGGTATTTATAGCCTCCACACAAAATCCAACCGTTACACACATTTGACCAATCTCGGTCGGACCGAAGTTGACAACTCGGTGAGACCGAAAGTTCAAATCTTGTGAGCGTTGGGATTTTCAGTGGGACCGAAAATACAATCTCGGTTAGTCCGATTCTTCCAAAGACTAGGGTTTGCCATTCTCGGTGGGACCGACTTTATCATCTCGGTGACACCGATATGATTCTGAAGGTTGGCAACACTAGTTTGGTGAGACCGAGTTTGGAATCGGAAAATCCGAAATTACTAGGGTTTGGCTATATGGTGAGGTGGTTCATCTCGGTGTGGTGAGTTTATGGAATCGGTGGGACCGAGATTACTTATGAGCATATGTTGGAATGAAAGATTGCGATAGTTTGGGAGATAAATCACTAAGCATTTTGAGCAACCAGATCATCATCATAACCTCATCCCTTTTAATAGTATTGGCTTTCCTATGGACTCAATGTGATCTTGGATCACTAAACCAAAAAATGGAGTCTTGAGGTTTTGCCAATGCTTTCCTTAGCATCCTAGGGGTCCACCTTTCCAGTCCTTTTGCCATGCCAGAGTGATTGACTTTCCTGAAATATACTTGATAAAAGCATTAGTCCAACCACAAAGTATGTTGTCATTAATTACCAAAACAACCCAGGGAGCAAATGTGCTTTCACCGGTGCACCTCTCAATCACTCACCTCTTGCTATTCATTTGTTCTAGAGTGTTGAAGATATCTCAGAAGATTTGTGTTTCCATTCTTAATTCGTTCAAGCTATTTGGAGATTGTTATCTCATTCAAGCCATTTAATTCAACCGGTGTAATCTCTCTTTAAAATCATTTCCAACGGTGTTTTCTTTTGAGTGGGCCCTAACCCACAGGTCTTTTCCCAGGATCTTACCTGACTCTTCTAAGTATCAGGAGCGATTCTCAAATTCATTTCCAAGTTTGACGTAAGAATGAATTTCCATCAGTCAGATGACTTCTCCAAGATCTTTCAAATTCTTTTCATCGTTAGTTCAACCTTTCTAATTTTCTCCCAGAGTATCTCAACAATCCATGGTGGTGTTTCTTGTTGTCATTTCTCGGATTTTGAAGACCGAAGAAGAGTTCCTCTTAAACCCTTACCTGTTCTTCTAAAGGTTCATGGTTCTAGCTTTATGCCATCCTCTCATAATTGTTTTCGATTGTGAGAATTCTTTTCTTACCATCCGGAGCATTTTATGAGTTATTTCTATTTCTTTCCTCCAAAGGCCATCATGTCATAATTCTTCCTTGTCAGCATGTAGCTATCGTTCTCCAAATCTTACCTGTGCATCATTCAAATATCCTCTAATCAGGTCATGATCTCTTCGTTCTCATGTATCTAAATTCTGGCAAGTATCTTTATTCGTTTTCTAATTCTTCTCGGTGATTTGTGCCTTTGCTACTTTCATTTTCAATTCTTACGGTGGTTCGTTCGAGATCCCTCTTCCTTTGTTATCATATCAATTCATTCGTTCTTTTTAATCCCACCGGTGGTTCCATCAATACCTTCTCAAATTTGCGCTATATCTCTCTTAATCCTTTCTACGGGAATAAGTAGTATGCCAAATCCATTGCTTGTCATCAATTTAATTTCATGAAGGATAAGCATATAATAAATCTTATTCTTATTTCCTCGAGGTGATTCAATTCTTTTTTTTCCGGAGTTTGTTCATCATATCACATTCTCGGTTTCATGTGTTTCATCTTTTCTTTTCCGGAGTTCTAAGTTTTCCGCTTTATCTCATCGTGAAGCTCCATCTAAATCATCGCAAGGCTTAACCTTGTGTTTTCAACCCCTCTTTCTTTTTATCATCATTTTATTACCGGAGTTCTTCATGGAGGCTCTACATGGTGGTTCGTCAAGAATTCTTTTGATTCGTCAATTGTTCTTCAAGTTTTCTCTCGAAGTTATGACCCGCCAAGCTATACTCTAAAATAAACATGGTGTTCAACACACGTTTTGTTTTGAGGAGTTCAAGCATTCTACATCTTGCATCCGAAGTGCAATTCTTTCTACCTTATCTTTTGAGATGGTGATATTTCATTCTTGATAATTTCCCTTCGTGTTTCATGATTCCCATGTTGTCAAGAATGAGGTATTTTAAACCCATTAATCTCTTCGTTGGAGTTATCTTGTGTCATATTTTACCTACAGCCTTCCCTATGGAATGTTGCTCTTTGTGGTGATTATCTATGATCCAAGTTATCTCTTTATCATCTTGGTGGAAGAAGTTTTTCATCTCTTTGGTGCTCTCAATCAGTTCAATGGTTTTCGTTAGTGGCCGTTTGTCACCTCATAATCTTGAGATGTTTTCCATAAGCCCACTACAAGCTTATTCTTTTTGTTGTTGGTTTTCCAACAACTCCGTTATAACCTTCTTGGAAGGGTGCTTTCCAAGCTCATTTGTGGCAGAAGTTGGCATTTTCTACTCCATTCTGTTATTCCAATGATCTACCTTCTATTCTTTCGTTACGGAGGCATTGTGATGTTTTTTTCGACACATCATCTCATTTTGGAGGTCATGATCTTTTCCTTGCTTATCCATTTAGCAAGAGTGTCGTGTCCCCTTTTCAAGTTCTTTTCATCTTACCAAGTTTTCCTTCTCTTTTCTACCAGAGTGCTGTCCAAATTATATCAATCTTATTCCTTCTCTATCTAGTTTTAACCGGAGTGGTTTCAATATATATCTTATCACTAAACCTCTTGGTTCTCATCGTATCCCTTGTTCCTCTTTTCTAACGGAGTGTTTTCAGCTTTGCTCATCTTTGTTGTTTTCTTTCTTTCATTTGTTTAACCTCTCAAGGGTCATGGTTTCACTCGTTTGTCGAAGAAGCAACTTAGTTTACCTCTTATCTTCCTCTTCCTTTTCCCTCCGGTGCCATCCTAGATCTCGGGACGAGATCCTCTTGTAGTGGTGAAGTGTTGTAACGCCCCGAGACCGACGCTCTAGAAGACTTCCAGCTATTCCGAGTTTTGTCGTGTCATTTGTTTTGTTTGTGCATTCATCATGCCATTTCTTGCATTGCATCATGTCATCATGCCATCATATCATTAATTTTAAAACTCATCTAAATAAAATTGCATAGATCGTTGATCTACTTAGATCGAGGGAATTCACATGGTGATTTCTCTTTATAACATATCCTCCTAATATTTAGGGAGCTATAATAAATATTCCATTAGTTTGGAATTAACCACAACCCACTTGCAATTTAATTCTCATGCCTTTGGCTTTTTGTTTGTTCTCCAAATTTTCTCCATAATTCTTTCTCCACTTATCGAGGCTCCTCCTAAACTCTCAACATTTCTGGACTTACCAAAACACCCACTCATTTGAATTAAATTCAAATGAGTTTGAATTCAACTTCACGCCCATGCTCACTTTCTATTTTTCTTGGATCAAGCTCATTTTTATGAGTCCGGGAAAATTGTCCGCATGCGCAAATTCTTTCCCTAACCCTCTCTTCTTTTCTTCTCTCTAATTCTTTTCTGCTAAAGAATATGAGGGAGAGAGAGAGAGAGAGAGCCCAGCCAGGCCTCTTGGGCCTAACCAACCAGACCGACCCGTTCCCACAACCCACTTAAACCCCTGCTAACCCTAGCCGCACCTAGCGCTCTCTCCCGATCCCCATCTCCCCCTCTTGTTCCTCCCTGCGCTGCCACACGCACGGGAACAACTCCCGCTTCCCTCCTCATTGCCCTCGCTCTACCCCAGCTTGGCGCCTCCTCCATGAGCTCGCTTTGCCCTTGCGTCTTGCGGCCTCCATGGTTCGCCCGCGCCCTGCTCTGCCTCGACCTTCGCCCAGCTCTTCCCACCTCGTTCCCGGATGGAACTGGTGTTCCCGCGCCTCCTCCTCGCCTTGAAGCCCCGTGCCCGGTCCCGTCCATCCCGGCCGCCTCTTCCCTTGGTAGCTCCTCCGTCGCCCGCCTCCATTCGCCGACCCCAAGCGACTGCATCCATGCCCGAGGCCCCTGCCGCTCGCCCGACGACGTCGCCGGCGACCAGCAGGTCACAGCGCCGCCCTCTCCTCGTGTTTTCCCTTCTCCGTTTTCTCTGGTGTCCTCACCCTCTCCCTCTGTTGACCAGCAGGAGGCCGACACTGCTCTGCGAGATGACGCCGTCGCGCTCCTGCCCCATTCGCCTCCTGTCCTTCTGGTTTCGGACAACGCTGAGATCCGCTCCAGCAAGCTGCCGAGAGCTACCTTCTCAGCCTCCTTCTCGCAGTGTCGTGCACCCTCCTGCCACTGCTCTGCCTCTCCTACTATTGCTGCACTGTTGACGCCTGCCACTGCCTTCATGTCCACCGAGCTGCTCAGGTCGACTCCCAGCCCCGCAAAACGAGCTCCAAGTGCCACACCGACCTTAGGTCATGGGTTTTTCACCAAGTCGTCTATAGATTTGAATCGCTTGCACCAGGGTCACCTTCGTCAAGACCAATGCCCGAATGAGCGCCCTTTGTGTGGCTTGTGACAAGGACCACTACCGTCGACCTCGTGGATGTCCAGTTCGACTACAACGTGTGTACGCCTACCATCACGAGGACCCGTGTACGACTACCGTCGACCGCGAAGGGCTTGGAGTCATCAAGTACCTCTTCGATACGAACGTGTACCTCTACTTCCACTACGACCCGTGAACGACTACTTCCATCGACGAACTCGACCCGCTTTGAAACGCACGCTACCAAGGTATAACTGCCGAGACGACCGCCCGTGAACGAATGCATGAGTGATGTATGAGATGCTCGTGTTGGCACCATGTTCGAGAGGTCTTTGCACGTTCCTCCTCATTTGCCATGCCGCCGTCCCGTGGGAACCCGGTAACAGGGAGCACCCCACCATCTTGCATGACTCGCTCACGTCGCACTTCCTTTTGCACCGGTATCTCCATGAGTTACCGGAACCGGAATGTTGCCCTGGCACCATTTCCGTTTCACCGCCGTGGCACCCTTTTCGTTCCGCCATGGTGACTAATGCTTCATAACATGCTCATGTGAACATTTTCATAAAACTGCATAAAACTTGCATATGTCATCCGCATCATGATAACAACATTTAAAATGTTTAAAATTTTTGTTGCATTAAATTGTTAAATAACATGTGGGGATTTACCAGGATTGTTGTTTGTTGTTCCGGCCTCATTTAAACTTGCCTAAATAGCTAGTTTAATTATGCTTCACCTTTTGCCATGTTAACCAACATTTAATCTTGTCTTGTTCATAACCGAGAGAGAAACTAAATAATTGATGTGGTGTTCCGTCAATATGCAACTCGTTGCATACTGAGCTCCACTTAACTTGTAGTATTGTTTGTGCACTTTGCTATGCCATGCCTCATTAAACCGGACATGCATCATACTTGTTTGTGCATCATGCCATGTTTATGTGATGTTTGTTTACCATGTTGTTTGTTTCTTTCCGGTGTTGCTTCTTAGTTCCGGTAATGTTGCGATTGTGAGGATTCATTTGACTACTCCCGTTCGTCTTCTTCATGGACTCGTTCTTCTTGCTAGCGGGATTTCAGGCAAGATGACCGTTACCTTGGATCTCATTACTATCATTGCTATGCTAGTTGCTTCGTTCTATCACTATGCTGCGCTACCTATCGCTTGCTCTTCAAGCCTCCCAAATTGCCATGTCAGACTCTAACCTTTTCACCCTTCCTAGCAAACCGTTGCTTGGCTATGTTACCGCTTTTGCTCAGCCCCTCTTATAGCGTTGTTAGTTGCAGGTGAAGTTGAAGATTGCTCCATGATGGACAGGATTATGTTGGGATATCACAATATCTCTTGTTTAATTAATGCATCTATATACTTGGTAAAGGGTGGAAGACTTGGCCTTATGCCTGGTGTTTTGTTCCACTCTTGCCACCCTAGTTTCCGTCATACCGGTGTTATGTTTCCGGATTTTGCATTCCTTACGCGGTCGGGTGATTTATGGGACCCCCTTGACAGTTCGCTTTGAATAAAACTCCTCCAGCAAGTCCCAACCTTGGTTTTACCATTTGCCTCACCTAGCCCATTATAAGGTCTCACGACCAACGAAGGATATTCCTTCTACCGGGAAGACCCGATCAGTCTCGGAATCCCGGTTACAAGACATTTCGACAATGGTAAAACAAGACCAGCAAAACCGCCCAAATGTTCTAGTAGACTAGGATGAAGAGAGAAATTGCTCAATATGTTGATATCTGCGATGTTTGTCGTCATGTTAAAGCAGAGCATCAACGACCTGCTAGCACCCTTCAACCTTTAGCTATTACTGAATGGAAATGGGATAAAATTGGTATGGATTTCATCACCGGTTTTCCCAGGACCAAGAGAGGGAATAATGCTATCTTCGTCGTTATCGATCGTATTTCCAAAGTAGCCCATTTTCTGCCTGTTCGTGAGAGTATAACCGCTAGTCAGCTAGCAGACTTGTATATCTCCCGAATAGTGTCTCTCCATGGTGTTCCATTGGAAATTAGCTCGGATCGTGGAAGTCTCTTCACCTCTCGATTTTGGGAAAGTTTCCAAAATGCTATGGGAACTCCTCTTTCCTTTAGCACCGCCTTCCACCCTCAATCAAGTGGTCAAGTAGAACACGTTAATCAAATTCTGGAAGATATGCTTCGAGCTTCTGTTATCTCATTCCGAATGGATTGGGAGAAATGCCTTCCATTTACCGAATTTGCTTATAACAATAGCTATCAATCCAGCTTGGGCAAAGCTCCTTTTGAAGTTCTCTATGGACGAAGGTGTCGAACACCTCTTAACTGGTCAGAAACCGGGGAAAGACAATTCTTTGGCCCGGACATGATCTAGGAAGTACAAGACCAAGTTCGCATTGTTCGTCAGAAACTAAAAACAACCCAATCTCGTCAAAAGAGCCAATATGATCTTAAGCATAAGGCTATGACCTTTGAAGTTGACGAGAAGGCTTACCTTCGGGTTACTCCTCTGAAGGGAACCCATCGCTTCGGTATCAAAGTCAAGTTGGCTCCTTGCTACATTGGACCCTTTCGCATTCTTGCCAAATGAGGAGAAGTTGCCTACCAATTGGAACTACCTCCGCACCTCTCCAGAGTCCACGATGTCTTCCATGTTTCTCAACTTAGGCGTTGCTTCTCAGATCCTATCCGTGGAGTGGACCATGAAATGCCTGATCTCCAAGATAATCTCACATATCTAGAATATCTTGCTCGCATCCTTGATCAAGCCGAGCGTACCACTCGACGCCATAACATGAAGTTTCTCAAGGTTCAATGGTCACACCATTTCGAGAAAGAAGCCACTTGGGAAAGGGAGGATCGTCTTCGACTTGAGTACCCCACCTTCTACCCGAAGGATCCTAAATCTCGGGATGAGATTTTTCTGAGTGCGGGTGAGTTGTCACACCCTAGCTAGTTCATGCATTAGAGTGTTTGCATCATGTTTACATTGACAGAACCAACAGCACACCCTTAATCCAACAAGGGTTTACTAAGATTATTTTCAATGAACCTTAAATGCCCTTCTAAAATGTTCATCATCTTTGCCTTGGTCCTAAACCTCTGACAAAAATGGTGCACAATTTTCTAGGACATCCTAAGGTCACTGGATTAAATCATATGTTAATTGCATTTGGGCATTTAAATGCTATAAAATATTTTAAATGTCCAAATAATCCTAAACTAAAATGTTTCCTATTGGATATATTCTTTACAGTGGGCATGATTATTTTGGTGACTTTTGAAAGTGCCTAGGTATTTTTAGAAAAGCTACAAACCTACAGAAAGAAAAGAAAAACAAATAAAAAAAGGAAAAACTAACTTACCTGGCAAAGCCACCAGCCGGCCCACCTGGCGACCTAGCACTATGCTGGCCCACGCTAGCCAGCTGCTTCGTCCCCGACAGGCAGGCAGGGAGGCGACGTTGGCGCGTGAGAGCTCGCCACGGCGCCAGCTTCTTGCCACCCGCGCCCCTGGATGCCTCCAAGTCCTCCACGTCGTCGCCCTGACCCCCTGGACACCTCACTTCTCCCCAAGCGCCTCTCTATCGTTGTCCCCCACCATGGCCGAAGCAGCCACAGCCGCCCCGCCGTCGTAGATGCAGCCACCGTCGACTCCACGCCACCTCGCCGTGTCTAGCAGCTCTGCCACCCTCCTCTCCATTGAGCATACCAAGCCCCGAGGGCTCGTTCACCCCGGAGCCACTGCAATGACCTCACCCGACCCCGCCATTGCCGGAGATCCCCTTCGCCGTCACCACCGCTACAACTCATCCCCGACCGCGCCGTCTAGCTCACCGAGACCACCGTGAGCTTCTGTCTCTCCCCATCCTTTCCGTTCTCGTTGCCGCCCCCTGCAGTGACTGCAACAAGCTTCACCGCACGCGCCGCCGCCTGAGCTCGTCCCCGATGTAGCTCCGGCCACCCAACGGCCACACTGTCGGATATCGGGTTCCGGCAAAACCCTTAAGGTTCGAACTCTGGGGTGCGCACGAAGATCTACTCCCTAACGATCGACGCCCAAAACCTCGCCATGAATCTAAGCTAACACGATGAACAACACAAGGGACAAAAGGTTTATACTGGTTCTGGCCACCGTTGTGGTGTAATATCCTAATCTAGTGTGTGGTGTGGTGGATTGCCTCTGGGGCTGATGATGAACAGTACAAAGGAAGAACAGCCTCGCGAGGGGTGTTCTTGTGGTGGTGTGCTTGGAGAGGGATTGCTCCGTCTCCGTTGGCTCTAGGTGAGATCCAGATGCCTTCGACTGTGGTGGCTATCTCTATTTATAGAGGCCCTGGTCCTCTTCCCATATATTGAGCGGGAAGGGAGCCAACAACGGCCATTTTAAAGGGGGACAGCTAGTACAAGCTATGCTGACTAAAGGTGGTCTTCGACTACCAAAGGCACTGGTGATGACACCGTCTTGGGCTCCATGGTGATCTCCGTCCTATCGTCCGACTGGTCTTGGTCTCGTTGCACCGATATGGAAACCTTTGCCAGATGCCTCGGCACTCCGCGCCTGCGCTCGCCCCCTTTGCACCAAAGAGGAAACAAGGACACTGCGCCGGCTGGCGCCCGCCTGGCGCCTGGCTGGTCTTGATCGTCATGGCTTGCGTTACGAGCACCTCGCGAGGTACTCCTTGCCTTGATCTCTCCGCCTCCTCGCGAGCCTGCCTGATGAGGCCGCCCCTGAGGAAGCCTTGTGTCGTCCGCCCCGCGAGGCCTAGCCCCTCGCGAGGGTCTTGATCTTGGGTTGATGTAGACGGGTCGTACTAGGCCACTCCTTGTGCCACGCCGCAGGTAGGCAAGTCTGGGGACCCCCATTCCCAGAACGCCGATAGTAGCCCCCGGGCCCAAGGCGTGCTCGAACTTGGCTTAGCAGTGAAGCCAAAGCACAAGTGCGGAGCACCGCGGGCCCCAATAGCCTGCGGCCTTGGTCGTGGCGTGGCGGTTGATTGGACATGGACGTCTCCACTTCCCCATGCTGCCTCGGCAACTGCCCGATTTGACGAGTCCCTGCTGCATGCAAAAAGAGTCATGATTACCTGTGATTGTTGAGGCCAGCGGTTAGCCTCCCTCGGGCTATAAATGTGGAGGGGCGCAAGCCCCCGCTGCACATCTGCCCTCTCCCCGCCTGATTCTTCTTCCTCCTTGCTCCAGTTGCTTGCCGCGTCCCATGGCGCCCGTGAAGAGGTTCTCGGCCGTGGAAAAGGGGAAGGCTCGCCAAGAAGGGCCTGGCTCCCCTCCGCCCAAGCGCGGCCATGGTCGTCCCCGCAAGCACCCCGCGACTCCCGCAGCGGCTCCTCGTGGTCGCAGCGGTGGTCCTTCGCACGGTGATGGCCGCCCGGTCGGCAGAGGAAGACACAACGTGGCTGCGCGGCCTCCCCGACCAGACTTTCACTCGGCAGAGGTGCTGCCGAAGTTTGTCGTGTGGTCGGTAGATCCGGCCGGCAACTGGCTCCAGCTCCCCAGCTTCTTTGCCGGTGAACTGCCGATCGATGGCCCTGGTGGGCTCTGGCTGCAGGCAGACGGCTGCTGTAGCAGGGCTTCCTGGGTAGCGGTGGAGATCTCCGTCGCCGGGAACGTGGCCCTGGCTCGCGGCTGGTAGACATTTTCCCGCGCATGTGGCCTGGGCCGGCGGTGCACCCTCCACTTCAAGTTCGACGGCGACGCGACCCTCTATGTGAGGGTGTTTGGAGAAGACGGCCGTCGTGTTGGGTGTTGCCCCGAAGACGACGACGGGGATGAGGTGCTTGGCCTTGGCGACAGCCGCGATGAGGGCGAAGGCGAACCCGCTCCTGGCAGCGTCCGCAACTCGCCGAGCTTCAGCTGCTCCCCCTCCGGTGACAGCTCCTCCAGCGGTGGCCACGATCAGCCACCACGTCGCCGCGCCCGCTTCAAGGGCTGTAGCGGGTTGTCCCGCTGCCGTGTCCCGATGAAGCGCGAGGCAGAGTCTGACTGAGCTCGGGAGGACGGTGCGGATCCCGCCTCTCGAGCTGTCGCAGGGAGCGCACCATTTTTATTTTGTTTTCCTCCTTTTCCTGCATCGAGAGAGAGAGAAATATGGAGCCTCGTGGGGGCATGCAATAGACTATGATTCCCTAATTATCATGTTATTTTTATCGTCCTTGTGATGTGTTACGGTGCTGCGGTTATGTGCTTGTGCGTAGGAATAACTTAGCTCGGGACGTTCGCCGTAGTTTTTGCCTCGCGAGGTACCTGCTTGAGACCTCGCCGGGCGTCTTTAGGTCTGCAAAGAGCAGTCGGGAGAATAATTTTCGAACCTTTGTCGTGAGGGTGGCCAGCTTAGATCCGGCGCTTCGTGTTGCAATGCCCGTGGTGCATGGACCGGGAGGGGTGCTCCCGTCGTGGACTTGAGCGAGGGAGCCTCGCGAGAACCAGGCGAGAAATAGCCCACGAGGGCGCCCGCGCAGCCCCCACGCGAGGCTTAGAGAGAGAACGAGCAGGGCAAAAGCCAAAGACAGAGAACGGGGGGCCAGAGGACGGTAAACAACACCAGAAGCTACAACAATAAAAGTCCAAACAAGGGAGAACAAGCCAACTGCAGAAAGCAAATGAAAAGCCGCGTTCGGCACCTAGTCTAGTCTTCAACGTCTTCTCACCAGCGCGGAGCTATGTGCTGCCACTGGCCGTGGGTGGGAGCCCTCGAGGCCCAAGGGCGGCGCTCCGGAGACTCCGGGGCGTGTACAGCCCCAACTCATTATTACGTGAGAGTGTCAGGGGTGGCGAGCTTCACAGGCACCAGGACTTCTTCAGAGGCACTGGGCCTTTCTTGGGGCGCCGAGCTTCACAGGCGTCGGGCCTTCTTTACAGGCACTGGGCCTTTCTTCACAGGCATGGGGCCTTCTTCACACGCACCGGGCCTTCCTTCAAGGGTAGAACTTCCTGAAGTGCTGAATGTTCCACGCGTTTGGAATGGGCACCCCTTCCTGGGTCTCCAAGCGCGCGGCGCCAGGTCTGGAAACATGAACAACCTTGAATAGGCCCTCCCACATGGGCGAGAGCTTGTGCAGCCCTTCCCTGGAGAGCACCCGCCTGAGCACAAGGTCACCTACCTCAAGGGTCCTGGGGCGGATGTTGCGGTAGTGGTATCGCCGTAGCGCCTGCTGGTATCTTGCTGCTCGTAGCGAGGCCTCCCGATGGTGTTCCTCCCCCAGCACCAGATCCATCCCCTGCATGGCATCCTGTTGCGCTTCGTCAAATGCTAGGACCCGCATGGAGCGACGCCTGACCTCGTGAGGGAGGACCGCCTCTGCTCCATAGATGAGGAAGAACGGGGTCTCGCTAGTCGACTTGGTGGCGGTAGTGTGGATGGACCACAACACGAACTGGAGATCATCGTACTAGCCCTGCCGCAGGCCTCCAGCTTCTTCTTGAAGGTTCTGGTCTTGAGGCCTTTCAGGACCTCTGCGTTGGCGCGTTCGGCCTGGCCGTTACTCTGGGGGTGTGCCACCGAAGCGTAGCATATCTGCGTTCCAAGGTTAGCACAATATGTTTTGAAGAGATTGCTGGTGAACTTTGAACCGTTGTTGGTGATGATGCGATTAGGGACCCGAATCGGCTCACGAGGCCCTTGATGAATTTGACTGCAGAACCAACCGGGATGGTGCAGACGGCCTCCACCTCCGCCCACTTGGTGAACTTGTCGATGGCGCCGTAGAGGTAGTGGTAGCCCCCAGGCGCTCGAGGAAACGGACCCAAGATATCCAGCCCCCAGACCGCGACGGCCACGAGAGTGGGATGGTCTGCAGGCCCTGAGCTGGCTGATGGATCTGCTTGGCATGGAATTGGCAGGCTTCGCAAGCCTTCACCAGCTCGATTGCGTTGTTGAGTGCCGTAGGCCAGTAAAACCCGCTGCGAAATGCCTTGCCGACGAGGGTCCGTGATGACGAGTGGTGTCCACAATCTCCATTGTGTATGTCACCCAGCAACTCCTTCCCCTATTCCCTTGAGATGCAACGCATGGAAACATCATTCGGCCACTTCAGGTAGAGCTCTCCGTCTTGGATGCAGTAGGTCGTGGCCTACCAGGCCACGCGTTCTGCGTCCTCCTCCTTTTCTGGTAGAGTCCCTTGCATCAGGTAGTCCTTGAATTCCGTAGTCCAACATTCCTCCTGAGGTTCCAGCACCAGGAGCAAGCGTGCCCCGAGGTTGGGCCACAGGCCGGGGCTCCTGTGGCAGGTGGTTGAGGGAGTTCTTCCCGAGGTTGTGCTGTGCTTGATAGTGACGGTGCTGCCGAAGGCTTGAAGAGCCATTCCTCGAAAACGCTAGGCTCCTGAGGCAGCCGCCTGGACGCCCTCCTGGCGATTTCATCAGCCTCTTGGTTGGTGCCGCAGGGCACATGCTGCAACTCCAACCCCTGAAATTGCTTTTCCATCCTGCGCACCTCTGCAAGATACGCCTCCATGTGCTCGTCCTTCAGCTCGTACACTTTGTTGGAGAAGTTGACGAGGAGGTGTGAGTTGCCCTTGATGATGAGACGATTCACCCCCAGTGCTGACGTAGCTTTTAAGCCCGCTACGAGGCCTTTGTATTCTGCTATGTTGTTGGAGACCTTCTCGCCCTGCTGGAAATAGAGCTGCACGGCATAATAGAGCTTGTCCTGAGTGGGGGATATAAGCACTGCGCCAGCCCCCGCACCATGTCGCGAGAATGATCCATCAAAGTATATGACCCAGCTGTCCGGTGCCTTGCTTCCTGGGGAGAGCGACCGATCTTCACCTGCTTCAAGCCCTGGCGCCTCTGTCCATTCTGCCACAAAATCTGCAAGCGCGGCTCCCTTGACGACCCTAGCCGTGCTGAATTCCAATTGAAATGCTTGCAGCTCAATGTTCCATTCGGCAACCCTTCCAGTGGAATTGGGGCTCCGGAGCACTCTTTCCAGTGGGTAGGCCAAGACGACCTTGATGGGGTGACCTTGAAAGTAATGCCGCAACTTACGCGAGGCCACCAATAGTGCGAGCAAGAGCTTCTGAGGCATGGGGTATCGCGCCCTAGCATCCCGCAACACCGTGCTGACGAAGTACACTGACGAAGCCCGTACCCTCCGGAGAGTTAGGCGTCTCTTGAGGCGACGGAGCCCCCAGCACCTGGCTGCTTGGTGAGGCCCCTTCATCCCTAGAGGCGTCGTCCTGTTGAGGCGAGTATCCATCTGCCGAGTCTGTGGTCTTCGCGAGGCCTTCCTGGTCTTGTGCTGCTGCGGTCAGGGCCGTGGCTGGTCGCGATGCAGCCTTGACATGGCGCTCTTCCCGAACCGCCACCAGAGCTGCGCTGGCAGAGTAGGGTGTGGTGGCGAGGTAGAGCACCAGGGGATCCCAAGGGCTTGGCGCCACCATCACAGGAGGGCTGGTCAGGTACTTCTTGAGGTCTTGAAACGCTTCATCGGCCTTCTGTGTCCATTCGAACGGGCCCTTCTTCTTCATCAGCTTGAAGAAGGGCAAGGCACGCTCCCCCAGCTTGGAGATGAAGCGTCCTAACACAGTTACGCGCCCGACAAGCTTCTGCATTTCCCTGAGGGTTTGCGGCGGACTCATGTCTTCGATCGCCTTAACCTTCTCTGGGTTGGCCTTGATCCCTCTGTGGGACACAAGGAAGCCCAGAAGCTTGCCATAAGGAACGCCAAACACGCACTTCTCCGGGTTGAGCCGCAGGTCCACTTCATGAAGGCTCGCGAAGGTTTCTTCCAGGTCCTGGATCAAGGTCTTCGCCTCCCGAGACTTCACCACAATGTCATCGACGTAGGCCTTGGCATTTCTCCCGAGCTGCCGGCCCAAGGCGATATGCATCAGTCGCTGGAAGGTTGCGCCCGCGTTGCGCAACCCAAATGGCATGCAGGTGTAGTAGTACACTCCGAACGGGGTTAGGAAGGCCGTCTTCTCCATGTCTTCTATCGCCATCTTGATTTGATGATAGCCCGAAAATGCATCCAGGAAGCATAGCAGGTCGCACACAGCGGTGGAGTCGACAATTTGGTTGATGCGAGGGAGTGTGAATGGATCCTGAGGGCAGGCCTTGTTGAGGTTGGTGAAGTCGATCCACATGCACTCCTTTCCTCCCTTTTTTGGCACAACAACACGGTTTGCCAGCCATTCGGGGTAGAGAACCTCGCGAATGACACCTACTGCTTCCATCTTGCGGGTTTCTTAGATGATGAAGGCCTGCTTCTCGGTGGACTGCCGCCTTGCTTTCTGCTTCACGGGGAGTACATTAGGGCACACATTCAGGTGATGCTCAATTACCTATCTTGGGACCCCCGCTAGCTGCTTGGGTTCCCACGCGAACACCTCCTTGTTCGAGCGCAAGAATTTCACCAGTCCCTCCTCCTGGTCGGTGTAGAGATCGGCACCTACGGTGAAGGTGGCGCCGAAGGATCCATCCTCATCAACTGGTACCTGCTTGGTCTCCACCTTGTCTTGGGTGAACAGCTGCTTCTTCTTGGTTGGCGCAGCCTCCTTGGCCTTGGAGGCGTCAGTGCCGGCGGGCTGCGCTGCCGCGGCTGTCTTGAGGGCGAGCTTGAGCGCCTGCAGCGCATCTTTGGTATCTCCGGCCATGGTGAGGAAGCCGTTGTTCCCCGACATCTTCATGAGGATGTAGGCCGGATGAGTCGCTGCCATGAATTGGGCCAAGGCGGGGTAGCCGAGGATGGAGTTGTACGGGAGGCCAATGTGGGCGATGTTGAAGTTGACCAGCTCCGTGCGGAAGTTGTCATGGGTGCCGAAGGTCACTGGAAGGCGGATCTGCCCCAGGGAGCCGGAGGAACCACCTCCGACGCCCGAGAAGGGCTTGCTGGGTTGGATTCGTTCCAGGGCACATGGAGGAGGCTGAAGGCCTCCATGTTGAGGCCGACACCGCCATCGATGAGGGTCCTGGTGACGGCCACCTGGCAGATGGTGGGCGTGCAAAGCATTGGGAGCGCACCCGAGCAGGCAGTGTCGACGGGGTGATCGTTCGAGCTGAAGGTCAGGTCGGCCTTGGGTGCCGCCCAACCCAGAGGAGCTCTGTGCCGCGTGAGGGCGGCGCCGATCTGGTGGACAAACAGCTTGACATGGCGGCCCGAGGGTGGCGCCTGCGAGCCGCACATGAGAGTTGCGACGACCAGGGGCGCCGGCGGAGCGTAGTGGGTGAGGAAGAGGTTGCGCAGCTCCTCCCAGGAGGCCACAGAAGCCGTTGGCAGGTGGAGCAGCCACATGCGCGGGACACCGGTGAGGGCCATGGGAAACCAGTTGGCCATGACCTTATCGTCACCCCCGGCCTTGAGAATGGCCTCCTCGTACACCAGCAGGAAAACCAGCGGGTCCGCTGCACCGTTGTAGCGCGGCGGCATCTCTGGCTTGAACTTGTGCTGCCACTGCACCTGCTGCAAGGCGGGGGCCAAGGCTCGGAGCTCCCTGGCCCCAGCGCTGGCATCGGCCGCTGGAGCCGGCGGCGCGCTGTCCGCCATGAGGGCGAAGCGCGGTGTTGGTGGAGAGCGGGTCAATGAAAGGGAGAGCTCCGGCGCACCCCTACCTGGTGCGCCAAATGTTGGATATCGGGTTCTGGCAAAACCCTTAAGGTTCGAACTCTGGGGTGCACATGAAGATCTACTCCCTACCAATCCACGCCCCAAAACCTCGCCGTGAATCTAAGCTAACATGATGAACAACACAAGGGACACGAGGTTTATACTGGTTCAGGCCACCGTTGTGGTGTAATACCCTAATCTAGTGTGTGGTGTGGTGGATTGCCTCTGAGGCTGATGATGAACAGTACAAAGGAAGAACAGGCTCACGAGGGGTGTTCTTGTGCTGGTGTGCTTGGAGAGGAATTGCTCCGTCTCTGTTGGCTCTAGGTGAGATCCAGATGCCTTCTACTGTGGTGGCTATCTCTATTTATAGAGGCCCTGGTCCTCTTCCCAAATATTGAGCGGGAAGGGAGCCAAGAACGGCCATTTTAAAGGGGGACAACTAGTACAAGCTATCCTAACTAAAGGTGGTTTTCGACTACCAAAGGCACTGGTGATGACGCCGTCTTGGGCGTGATCTCCGTCCTGCCGTCCAGCTGCTCTTGTTCTCGTTGCGCCCATATGGAAACTTTTGCCCGATGGCTCGGTACTCTGCGTCTGCGCTCGCCCCCTTTGCACAAAAGAGGAAACAAGGACACTATGCCGGCTGGCGCTCGCCTGGCGCCTACCTGGTCTTGATCATCATGGCTTGCGTCACGAGCACCTCACGAGGTACTACTTGCCTTGATCTCTCCACCTCCTCGCGAGCCTGCCTGATGAGGCCGCCCCTAAGGAAGCCTTGTGTCGTCCGCCCCGTGAGGCTTGCCCCTCGTGAGGGGCTTGACCTTGGGTTGATGTAGACGGGCCGTACTGGGCCACTCCTTGAGCCACACCGCAGGCCGCAGGCAGGCAAGTCTGGGGACCCCCATTCCCAGAACGCCGACACACGCCACCTTGTCCACTGATCTCACAGCACCGCATAGGCCACGTAGGAGCTAGCCTCGTGCCTCCAAGACCACCACAACGATGAGTTCATCCTCGCCTGAACTCCGGCAGCCGCAAAGCTTGTCGCCAGCGTCGTTTCCGGCGACCTTGAGCTCAACCACCACCACCCCTCGACGCGGCTCGCTCCCAGCTACACGTAGGTGGCCTCTGCCGTCCATTTGGTCGCCGGAGGGCAAAACCCGCACCCTCCGCCGCATCTGGACGTCGCCGGTGGCTAAATATCGGCGAGTTAGCCCAGTTTGACCAGGGATTTGACCCCCTTGGGTCAATGACATGTGGGCCCTGCCCTTTAGTCAAACCTAGGTTAGTGTTAAAGTAATCCTAATTAACTTAGTTAATTAACAGAGACACTGACCAGTGGGCCCCACTGGTCAGGTTTGACCTGGACCGCCCCTGTTGACCTCTTGGCTTAATCTTGTGTGATGATTAGTTTCTGGATTTATTCTTATTCAGGAAATTTCAGAAAATAGTGTTAACTTCAAAAATTCATAGAAATTAATCTGTAACTCCAAATGCAAAGTGTTATATATGAAAAATGATCATAAAAATCCAATCTGTCCATATGTACTACTTTCATGCATGTTTAAACATGTTTACTTGCTGTTTAGTGCAAAAACATGATAAGGCACTATTTAAGATCACAAATGAGTTTGGAATTTGAATCTTTGGTTCAAAGTGGCTCAAACTCATCTAGTTATAGTTGAATTAGCCCAATACACTCATTTTGCCTTGTCACATGCATGCATCATATTGTTGAATATTGTTTGATATTGATTGTGCTATCGGTGCTCTCTGCGGTAGGTTCTACCCCGGAGGAATACCGAGAGTACCCGAACGAAGACCAGTATCAGACAACGGACCTGCCAGGCAAGCAACCACCCAATTGATCATATCGATAAAATCCCATGTTCTCGCTCCTGCTCTCATTTACTTCATTTAAGACAACCGCGTTTCAAACTGTTGTGTGCTATGGTAGTTGAACCCATTTCCTCTGCAAGACCTGTCATTGCCACAGTAACTAGATGAAACCCACTAGCATGTGTAGGAGTTGATTGAGCTATGTATGTGTTTCCTACCTTGCTATACCTGCTATGCTTAGAGTCGTGTCAGGTCTGGTTCATCTGGGTGATGGGCTAGAGTGAAATGGTCATGTCGGTAATGAGAGTGATGTCTTGAACATGATTTGGTAAAGGTATCGATGAGAAGCCATGTAGGAGTACATGGTGGGTTGTTTCATTGGAACCGTCCTTAAGCACTGAGATCTGTATGTGTGATTTAAGATTCAGCTACTACCATGCATTGGGCCCTGAAATATGACCCCGCTCGACTTCTTAACCACCCTAGTCCTCTGTCCAGGAGTTGCAAGTAGTTTCTGGTGTTTGTAGTATACTGACCCTCGGGGTGGGCTGTGATGTGGTAGGTACGTGGCCGGGTATGTCGGGCACCCGTTAGGTGTCTCGGAACCCTGTACACATCGGTCGGGACTGTATGTGGAAACCTTGGCCGGACTCCCTGCGGATGGAACCTGAATAGGCGATAAACCTGGACTAGAGACTTGAGTGTTTAGGTAGGTCGTGGTCTACAACCACGTCGGCTTTCGCTTGAAGTTTGCCGAGCACATGTCGTGTGCAGACGCTAAGTGGTGGAAACATGTATGAAGAAGTACACCCCAGCAGGGTTAACATCATCTATTCGAATAGCCGCGTCCGCGGTAAAGAACTACTTGGTTGCCTATACAGTTCATAGACAAATAAATGGAAACTACTAAAAACATCAAGACAAGTGTGAGTGCCGTGGATGGCCCTTCCGTAGGATGACGGAGATGGATCCCCAGTAGTGTATTGATGTGGTGTGTAGTGGACTCGAGTGCGCAAAACAATTACAAGTTGGAGTCTCATAAGATAGTTTAGCTAAGAGTCAAAGTTGGCTTGCTGCAATAACCCCACCATCCCTTCATTGATAATGTGCATATATGTAGGATCTGATGTAAGTATTGCTGAGTACGTTTGTACTCATGTTTGCTTATTTATGTTTTCAGAAGATGTTGCAACCCCTCTTGATGGGTTCTACGTTGACCTTGATGTCGACGAGTAGCCTGAGGCCCAGGTGGTGATCCTGAGCACATGGTGGACCCTTGTAGGATAGTTAGGCTTGCCCAAGCCTCTTTTACTTTCTAGATGTCTGTACTCAGACATGTTGCTTCCGCTTATGGCTTGTATGTTTGTATGACTTCAATGCTGGGTCGTGTGACCCCTATCTATGTGAATGATATGTATGGCTCTCTAGAGCCTTTAAATAAAGTACTTGAGTTGTAAAGTTATGTTGTGATGCCATGTTGTATTTGCACATATCGAGCATATTGTGTGTATGTTTGAAATGCTTGGTATGTGTGGGATCTGACTATCTAGTTATTTATCCTTGGTAGCCTAACTTACCGGGAAATGTCTCCTAGTGCTTCCACTGAGCCATGGTAGCTTGTTACTGCTCCGGAATACTTAGGCTGGCCGGCATGTGTCCTTCTTCGTTCCTGTGTCTGTCCCTTCGGGGAAATGTCATGCGGTGATACTTTAAGTCGTTGTAGCTTGCTACGACTTGGGATTCACTCACTGTTGATCGAAACGTTAGTTGCTGGGTCATGTATGCATGTCCCTGTAAGTTAGTGCCACTTTGGGTTCACGAACATAGCCATGTTAGCCCGGGTTCTTTGTCATACGGATGCTAGCGACACTATCATATACGTGAGCCAAAAGGTGCAAATGGTCCCCAACCTGGTAAGGTGACTCCCGTGGGAATACCGTGTGTGAGGCCGCAAAGTGATATGAGGTGTTACATGCTAGATTGGTGTGGCATTGAATTGGGGTCCTGACAGTTGTTTTTTGAAGATCTGAGGTGCACGAGTTTCTGAGATTCTTGGTTATGTGTTGAGGAGGCGATACATTTGGAGCATAGAATTCTGCAAGGAGTTGTGTGGTGATATTTTGGTCCTTGTACTTGTTATACCAGATTACATAACCAAAATTTTAGGAGTTCCTAGGTGGGAATTCAAGTGTTTACCCAGGATATCTTTCTGACAAATGCATGATATGAGGTTGGGCTTTGCTATGGCTCGGGGATGCTTCGTAAGTCATGTACACTGCATTGTACATGATGGTCATTGTACGATCGAGCCCGTGTGGGCTCCACCATGAAACTTTCAGACGAAATCTCTATCATTTGTTTGTTCTAGTCGTTACCTTGTTTGTTTCACCCCATCTTGATTCCAAGTGTCTTCTCAATCATTTGATGGATCATCTTATCGTCGGAATGCACTCGTTTAAAAATTTCTGTTTGGATGCCAATTGTGAAGAATTATGTTGCAATATATCTGGCCTTTTGATTCAACTTGGATATTCCTCAATTGTGATGCTAATAGTTGTCTCCATCTTCAGGAGGGCTCCCGCAACTCGTATGAATCTGGACCATAACGATGGAGGCGACGAAGAACACCCACCCTCCCCACCTCCACCTCCGGATGCATGGAGAGCTTTGATGGGGGCCACCAACGCCAACACTCAGATGTTGCTTCAGATCATGCAAGAGCACAACCAAGGCAATCAAGGCCAAGGAAACAATAACAATCAACCTCAGTTCGCTACTCTCAATAAGTTCCACGCAATCAGCCCAAGACATTCAGTGCTTGTGCCGAGTTGATGGATGCCGAAGATTGGCTCGTGGACATTAGCAAGCATTTTGAGTGCAGTAATGTCAAACCTGAGGACTACGTCAAGTTCGCTTCCTTTCAACTCAACAATCTGGCTCTGATACCAACTTGTAAAACCCAATATGCAATTCTATCCCACACGTGTTGAGGCACGACTTAGGGGCATAAGCGCATATTAGGCCCGTCGCAAGGATGGTTATATCTTTTAGAAACCATGTAATGAACAAGAGAGAATACTAGGTAAAGGTTTACACTCGCCACATGTCTACAACATAACGTTCAAGCATTCATACATTCACCCAAAGAGACCAGGGTCTGACTACAAACGAAATCAAACGAGAAAGACATAACCATCCATGCTACAATCCCGATCGAACCGACTATAAGCGGCTACTGATCGCCCGGAAACGAAACATACATACGACTACGATCCTCGTCATACTACCACCTGAGCATTGTACCATCACATGTATCTATATCGGTACCTGCAACTGTTGTAGTAGTTTGTGATCCACGAGGACTCATTTGGTGCAATATGTGCCTACCTTGTGTTTCAAAGATTGTTGACAGAAACAGGTATGGACTGATTTGTTTGCTAGTGCACATAGAGAGAAATAGTCCATACAGAACCGAAGAGAATGCTACCTCTGATGCTAAGTTCGAGGAACTTCACTGAAGTATATCTGCGTTGCGGAGAAGAACAAGCTATATTTGATGAAGTTATGAAGACGAGATGTCTGATGCGAAGGAATTATCCCCTCGAAGATTTTATGCTGGAGCGAAGCATATGGTTTGGTATGGTCGTCCAAAGAAATTAACTGCAACTGATAGAAGTCGAAGACAAAGTGAAGACGTAGTATTCCTTTCATTTTCTTCTTTCACTTATTTGAGTCATAGGACCTTCATACTATTAAGATGGGTATAGGTTCTCGAAGCTTAGATCCGCTGTGATGCTTAGCCAAAACCTACGAAAGTTCCGAGAGAAATCTCTTTGTGTTCCGAGCAACTACTTGTCAGGAAGAGACTCTGATCTTCTTCGTTGTGAGAGATTTGTTTCAGATAGAGGAGTTAGCATTACTTGCCCCACAAGTAATATTACCATTGTGCTCAAATTCGACCGTTGGACTCGTGTCATTCGTCCATTGGCTACTATCGATGTCCAATTTGGTCTTTTCCCATCAGGGAAGGCTGCGGCTATAAATAGCCACCCCGCTCCAACATTGTCGGTTGGCTGCTCCACTTGAGATTTCCAAGAAGATTGATTTGTGATGTACGGTGGAAACACTAAGGCCGACCTTTCATGATTTGGAGGTGATACTACGATGAACATGAAGAACACAAGGGGAAACACGAGGGGAAAACACTCAAATTGACGAGATCCAATCACACATATGCTAGATGCATGAACATAACGAGTGATACAAGATCCAAACGCAAAAAAGGACGATACAAGAGGCGGTAGTTCTTCTTCGTGAGGAGGTCTTGTTGATGGGTTTCGGGTTCCGGCAGACCCTTGAGGTTCGAACACTGGGGTGCGCACGAAGATCTTTCCCCTACCAGCTGACGTCTCGAGGTCTCACAAGGATCTAAGCAAGGAAGATGAACACACAAGGGACACGAGATTTATACTGGTTCAAGCCACCATTGTGGTGTAATACCCTACTCCGCTGTGTGGTGTGGTGGATTGCCTCAGGGGCTGATGGTGAACAATACAAAGGGAGAACAGCCTCGCGAGGGGCAGTTCTTGAGCTGGTGCGATGAACTGCTTGGGTTAGTTCAGTCGCTTCTCTCTCTCTGATCGATCTGTCTCTAGATACCTCTATCCTGTGGTGGCTAGTCCTATTTATAGAGTAAGGCCCTGGGCCTCTTCCCAAATAATGAGCGGGAAGGGTGCCAACAATTGGCCATTTTGAAGGGGAACATCTGGTACACTTATCTTGACTAAAGTTGGTCTTCGGCTGCCAAAGGCTCTGACGATGACGCCGCCTTGGGCTTCACGATGACCTCCATCCTGCCGTTCTGCTGGTCTTGGTCTTGTTGCACCGAAACGGTAACCTTTGCCTGATGCCTTGGCCTGTGCTTGCCCCCTTTGCACCGAAAGGGAAACAAGGACACTGCGCAGGCCGGTGCCCGCCTGGCGCCCGCCTGGCCTTCGATCGTCATGGGTTGCGTAACGGGCCCCTCGGGAGGTACCCTTCCTTGATCTCTCCGCCTCCTCGCGAGCCTGCATGACGAGGCTGCTCCTAAGGAAGCTTCCTGTTGTCCGCCCCGCGAGGCTTGGCCCCTCACTAGGGTCTTGAGCTTGAGCTAATGAAGCTAGACTACATTGGGCCCCCACTTGAGCCACGCTGCAGGCCGCAGGCAGGCAAGTCTGGGGACCCCCGTTCCCAGAACACTGACAGTAGCCCGCGGGCCCAAGGCGTGCCCGGACTTGGCTTAGCAGAGAAGCGAAGGGGCAAGTGCGAAGTGCCGTGGGCGCCAACAGCCTGTGGCCTTGGGCGCCGCGTGGCGATTGATTGGACGTGGGCGTCTCCGCTTCCCCATGATGCCTCGGCAACCGCATGACTTGACAAGTCCCTGCATGCAAAAATGGGTCATGATTACCTGCGATCGTGGAGGCCGATGGTTGGCCTCCTCCGGATATAAGTACGGAACGGTGCGAGACATTCCTGCTCATCTCCCTCTGCTACTCCTCTTCTTCTTCATCCTCACCATTGCTCCGTCTCACGCCGATGGCACCAATCTGCCGGTTCTCTATAGAAGAGAAGGGAAAGGCCCCCCGAGAGGGTCCTGACCCGCTTCCGCCGAAGAAGCGGTAGCCCTCTGCCGCCGAGATGAGGGCGCGCGGCAGGAGGCATTGAGGCCCTGGTACGAGCGGCCGCCGCCGGGGTTGCCGCTGCCCTTGTATGCTCGGATTGAGGGCCCTGGAGAAGAAGGCGCCGAGCGACACCGTCGGTGCCGCCATCGACGCCGGCGGGTTACGACGGTGCGCGTCGTTCGTCCTGAAGTCCACGCCGAGGGCTCCTCTCGCGAGCTTGTGCTCCACGCCGCCATGGCTCCTCGGTCTTGGATTCGCCTTCCTCCTTCCTTCGCCTTCGAGATCCCGCCGAGGGGACCTCTTGAGCTCTGGTTGCAGCACGCTGACTGCAGCACCCCTGCGACCGGAGTGGAGGTCGAGGTCGTTGCTCGGGGCAAGGTCTACATGACCCGTGGCTGGGGCGAGATCGCCCGGGTCTGCCGGACAAGGGGCGCCCTCGTGATCCACCTCGTCTATGATGGCGCCTCCCTAATGTTCTTCAAGGTCTTCGATGCGGAAGGACGCCGGCTGGAATGTTGCCCCGAGAAAGGCGGCCGGGGCATCATCGTGGCGAGGACCAGGCCCGCCAATCGCTTCCCCAACAGCTCCTCGGGCGGCAGCGGAGGTGCTGGAGTGTCCAGCGACTCCGCCGAGCTTCACGCGACTCCGGAGACGAGCGACGACAGCTACGAGCCCCCAAGCTCGCGTCGTGCTCGGAGTAGGGCGGGCTTGTCAGGCCACCGACGCCACTGATCTGGATGGGGTTGGCGCCGGTGCCTGACGGCCCACTGTTGATGATGGTGTCTCCTGTGGAGGCGTGCGTAGTTAGCGCTCCTTAGAATTAGCACCTTTTGTTCCCTGCGAGAAATCAAAGTATCTCCTCGCGGCGCTGGCCATGTCTTTTGTGAATAATAAATCCTCTTGATGAATTAATGCGAGATGCTTGTCCTGTCCCGGCTTGGCTCCCCCTTTCTTTCCTCACGAGGGCTTGGTGCTCTACGCTGATAGGTCCCTGTCGCCAACCAGGCTTCAGCCGTCGCAGGTATGCCAGGTCGTGATGCCGTGGTCAAGGCCAGGAGGTGAGCAGCCCATGGTCCAGTAAGAGCCCCTGAGTCGCGATGCTTAGGAAGTCCCCTTTAGCGCTCAAGCAGCCTCCGCTGGGCAAGAAAGGCAAGCAACGTTGCCGTGACAGAGCTGCAGTAGGCGAGGGTTAAGCGCTGAGTCGAATCAGTTTTTGCGTGATTTATCTCATAGGTTTGGAGTAGTTTTCGTTGAGGTGCCGGGCCTACGCGGCGGCAGCTGAGGTGCTGCTGGGTTAGGCCCTCGCGAGCTTCTTTCCTCTCCCCCGCACTTCCCTTAATGCTCTACGTTTTCAGGTCCTGGCCCTCGAGCGAGCTCAGTTGCCGCTGGTATGACAGGTCGTGATGCCGTGGGTCAAGGCCAGGGGGTGAGGGCTGGAGAGCCAGTAAGAGCCCATGAGTCGTGATGCTCAGGCGCCCCCCTTTTAACGTGCAAGTGGGTCGTGCTGGAGAGAAGGAGAGAAGGCTTGCGATGCCACCAGCGTTACTCCTAGAACGGGTCCTGCATATCAATCACGAGGGGAAACAAGGTTTGTCCTCACTGTTGCCAGCTAACCATTGGTCCTCTGAGGGAGTGATTGGGGCACTGAGGGCCTGGTGAGGTGGCGCCTTGCAGGGCTGCCGCGGCCAGAGCTCAGCCACTCAGATTTTCGGCATTGCAGGGACGGACCCGTGCGCAAGTGCCGTGCCAGAGCGAGCGGCTCCGAAGGTAGGTGTCAATCGAGCAGGCGATTAACTCGAGCAGGTTAAGCGTGAAGGAGCAAATCCATTTAGATAGATGCAGAGATGGCAAATGCCACTGGGTCAAGCCCGAATAGCTTGGGGATAATGCAGCCCAAGGGGCTCCCCCAACAAGGTAGATAAAAAGCATTAAGCAAAACAGATTCATGCCGCAGGGGCGGACCCACGCGACCTGGGAATGATGCAGCCCTGTGAGCGCTCCCAGCTGAAAATGGAACTTGGAAAGATGTCACCTGATACCATTGTAGAGCGAGTGTTGGAGTAGGTGACGATGCGTGGTGGAGAAGCAACCCCTCACGAGCGTTCGAAGCCCTGAGCCTCGGGAGGCTCTGGGGGTCCGGGCGGCTCCTCAAGGTCCATCTCCATCTCCTCCAGGAACGCGCGGTGCCTGGCCACCTAAGCTTCCAGGATGTTCCTCATCAGGCGCTGGTGGGCGGCAGCCGCGTTCGGCAGGCCGAAGGGCATGCAAATGTAGCTGTGGGGTGGACCCTCACAACACCCCACGTGTGAAGGCCAGAGGCGCTCCTGAGACGCGGCTCGGTTGAGCCCTGGTACGTCGATGCAGACACGCAGCCCACCATCCTCGCTGGGATGTGGGGCTACAGCGGGTAGGCGGCGACTACCGCGCATGACTCTTGACTCCTGTAGCTCCTGAATGCTTCTCGCGGTGAACTCCTGAGGGTTTGTCCCTCCTTGCTCCATGCCTTCCTGAGGGAAACGTGCCTTGAAGCACGCCTCCAAGTGGTGCCCGAGCGCCTCCCTCGTGACCTTGGCGAGGTCGATGGCCCTCCAGGAGAGAGCCCCCAAGCCCTGCCAGAGGAGGGCGCCGGGTGCACCTTCCTATGCGACAGAGGGTGGAGCCCCTTGAACGGGCGCGGGTCCGGAGTCGCCTGCCTCGTGAGTGTTTGGGCCAGGTGAAGCCTTCTTCTTCTTAGGGACCGCCCCGGGGAGGCTCCTGCTCCTGTGATTTGGGTCTTCGATTGCCGCGGCCTGGAAGGCACGCTCAAGAGAACACACAACATCCCTCTCCTCGCAAGGCACTGTCATGATTCCACCGCTTCCTGGCATCTTGAGGACATTGTAGCCATGGTGAGTCACTTCCATGAACTTGGCCAGAGCTGGGTACCCGAGGATGGCATTGTATGGCAGGCGAATGTGGGCGACATCGAAGTCAATGAGCTCGGTGCGGTAGTTGTTGTGCTGCCCAAAGGTGACAGGAAGGCAAACTTGCCCTATTGGAACAGTAGAACCATCGGTGACTCCTGAGAAAGGCTTGGTCGGCTGAAGCTGATCGTATGGCACTTGGAGATTGTTGAACCTCTCAATGGACAGGACGTTGAGTCCAGCTCCGCTGTCAATGAGGGTCCTGGTGACTTGCACATTGCTGATGACTGGGGAACAAAGCATCGGGAGGACTTCGGTCGTTGCTGCACACTTGAGCTCATCCGCTGAGCTGAACGTGATAGCTCACGCAGACCACCTGAGAGGGTGCGTGGCCTCAAGCTTGGGGAGGACTGCATTCACCTCGCGAGCAAACTGCTTGAAGATGCGCCGAGAGGCTAGGGCCTAAGTGCCGCCCAGGATGCAGGCGATTGCGCGTGGCTCCTGGAAGCCCCTAGCCCCCTCGTCCTGGTGATGGTATTCATTCCTCCTTGATGGTGGTGGCTGAGGAGGGAGGCCTACGTTGCCTTGAGGGCGATCCTCACGAGGCTGATCCCTCCAACCTCCCCACAAGGCTGGTCCTACCAGCGGTCCTCGCGAGGCCGGTCACGCCACCCTTGGCGAGGGCCACGATCTTCCCATCGTCCTCCACCTCTTCCTCCTCCTCGGCCATAGCCCCGATCATTGCGGTCGGGGCGTCGGCCGATACCCCCCATCTCGCACGGCCCTGAGCTCTTGACATTCATTGGTGTTGTGTGTGTGGAGGTCGTGGTACACGTAGTACCGGCTGCCCTTGGATGACTTAGGCTGATCCTTGCCTCGCTTGGTGTCTGGCTCTCCTGCGAGCCCAGCAGCCCCCTTGCACTTCATGTCCTTGACCTTGGGCTTCTTATCTTCTGGGTCGGCAGCCGGGAGCTCGAGGAGGGAGAGGCGCCCTTCCTCAGCCCTGGCGCACTTGGTTGCCAAGTTGAACAGCTCCAGTGATGTGCACAAGTCTTCATGGATTGATAGCTCCTCTTTCATCTTGATGTCATGCACGCGATCGGAGAAGGCTGAGATGATGGCCTCCTCAGTCACCCTGGGGATCTTGAGGCGGGCGTTGTTGAAGCACTGGATGTACTTTTGCAGGGTCTCTCCTGGCTGTTGCTTGATGCGGCGCAGGTCACTCATGGCCGGTGGCCGGTCGCGAGTTCCTTGGAAGTTGGCGATGAAGCGGGTGCACATCTCGTCCCACGAGGAGATCGTGCCAGGAGCCAGGTTCAGGAGCCAGGTGCAGGCACCGTCCTTGAGCGCCATGGGGAACCAATTTGCCATGACCTTCTCGTCCCCATTGGTGGCTTCGATGCCCAGCTCATAGAGCTGGAGGAACTCCGCGGGGTCTGCAGTGCCATCGTAGCGAGGAGGCAGGTCCGGCTTGAACTTGCCGGGCCATGCGACGCTACGCAGCTCGGCGGTGAAATCGCGGCAGCCTGCAGTGGCCACCGGAGCTCTATGCTGATGTGGGGCCTGCTCCTGGAGATTCCCGCGCACCGCTGCCTGGAGCAGCGTGGGGTCTTGACGTGGCAGTGCAGGGATGCGGTCATGGCACACCGGTGCTGGGAGCAAGCGAGCACCTTCTTGGGGGCGAGGGATCTCTTGGCAGCTCCTTTCTTGTTGCGTAGGCACCGGACGCAGTGGGTCTCGTCCTGGGGCCGTGCGCCTTGGAGCCAGGGCGCCTTCTTGGGGAGGAGGTGGTGGAGGCACCTCCTGCTCCTCACCTCCTGCGCAGGATGGAGGGCGAGGCAGCGAGAGGGACGGCATGGGAGATCCCCCTGCGGCGCTGACGAGCTCGGTGATGTGGGCGAGCCAGTCCTCATAGAGGTCGTCGATCGGATGGTAGTGTAGGAGCTCACGCGCCATGAGCAACGCGACGTGCGCGTTCGTGGGGGCGCGACTGTAACGCTCTCGATGCGGCTATATCTCCCACGTGTCGAAGAACGACTTAGAGGCATAACTGCATAGAAAGCAATGTCGCAAGTGAGGTAATCTTCACACAACCCATGTATTACAAAAGGGAAAGAGATACATAGTTGGCTTACAATCGCCACTTCACACAAATACATGAATAAGGCATTACATCATCCAGATACAATCAAGGTCCGACTACGGAACCAAAATAAAAGAAGAACCCCAAATGCGACAAAGGTCCCTGATCGACCCCAACTGGGCTCCACTACTGATCAACTAGAACGAAACAAAACAAAGGGCAAGATCTCCATCGAGCTCCTCCATGAGCTTGATTGCGCCACCGCCGTAACATAGGCACCGCAAACTGGTTTTGAAGTACCGTGAGCCACGAGGACACAAGCAATCCCATTACCATGGGTATCAAGACTAGCAAAGCTTAAAGGGAAAGGAAGGGGTAAAGTGGTGAGGTTGCAGCAGCGACTAAGCATATATGGTGGCTAACATACGCAAATGAGAGCGAGAAGAGAAACAAAGGAACGGTCGTGAAGCTAGCAATGATCAAGAGGTGATCCGAACACCTACTTACGCCAATCATAACACGTAAACCGTGTTCACTTCCGGACTCCGCCGAGAAGAGACCATCACGGCTACACACGCGGTTGATGCGTTTTAATTCGGATCTGGTGTCAAGTTATCTACAACCGGACATTAACAAATTCCCATCTGCCACATAACCGTGGGCACGGCTCTCGAAAGTTTAAACCCTGCAGGGGTGTCCCAACTTAACCATGACAAGCTCTCGCGATCAACGAAGGAATAGACCTTCTCCCAGGAAGACCCGATCAGTCTCGGAATCCCGGTACATCAAGACATTTCGACAATGGTAAAACAAGACCAGCAAGACTTCCCGGCGTGCCGACATCCTGATAGTAGCTGCGCGTATCTCGTCTCAGGCCACGACCGGATGATCAGTCCGCACAACTAAAACCAAACCTCAAGTTTCCTTGAGGTGGCGCTGCAAAGCGCTCTAGTTTGGACCAACACTTAGACAAGCATTGGCCCGGGGGGGCTGAATGAAGATGCCCCTCGAGAGAGCGACTCCCAAGGGAAAAAGTAGGTGGTGGTGAGGCAAATGGTAAAAGTCAATGTTGGGCCTTGCTGGACAAGTTTTATTCAAAGCGAACTGTCAGGGGGGTCCCATAAATCACCCGACCGCGTTAGGAACGCAAAATCCGGGAACATAACCCCGGTATGACGGAAACTAGGGCGACAAGAGTGGAACAAAACACCAGGCATAAGGCCGAGCCTTCCACCCTTTACCAAGTATATAGATGCATTAATAATATAAGAGATATTGTGATATCCCAACCAAAATCCTGTCCACCATGGAGAAATTTTCAACTTCACCTGCAACTAGCAACGCTATAAGAGGGGCTGAGCAAAAGCGGTAACATAGCCAAACAGTGGTTTGCATAGGAAAGGTGTCAAAGGTTAGAGGTTCATGGCAATATGGGATGGCTTGATAAACAGTGATAGGCAGCAAGAAGATAGCGATAGAAGCGAAGCAACTAGCATAGCAATGATAGTAGTGAGATCCACAGTAGCGGTCATCTTGCTCGAAATCACGCAAGGAAGAAGAACGAGTCCATGAACAAGATGAAGCCACGAAGACGAACCACACGATCGCAACGAAACATGAACTAACAAGAAGAAGCACACAACATAGGTAAACACACCACACATGAACAAGGCATGATGCACAACAAGCATGATGCATGACCAAGCTACATGAAGCTACTCATGGCAAGAGATGATGCAAAACAAGAACAACACATCAAGGCAAGTTTAAATGAGGCCGGGAACAACATATAACAATTCCGGTAAGTCCTCATATGCAAATTTCGAAATGGGTCCAGAACTGAATAAACATTAAGTTGAAGTTGTTAAACAGCAAGTTAAGATGCACCAAGATGATCTACACGAAATTCTAGTCAAGTTACATATAAAGTTCATTAGATTCGGAGCTACGGCCTAGAAGATATGAGCAAAACAAGTTAAGCATGGCGTCGATGCAAAATGCACCCAAACATCAAGCCAACACACCAAAACAAGGATGCAACATGATAATATGAAGCTACATGAAAAAACAAGCAAGTTTCATATAGAACACACTCAAAACGGAGCAACGGTGCAACACATACACTCTATACAAGTCATAGCAACAATCTGACCATAACAGCAACTAGGCATATTACAAGCATCAAAACAACATGCTACAGCACCCCAACATAAGAACAAAAGGCATGGGCATGAAGTACAGGTAAAGCATAACAAAACATGAACACTGAGCTATCTCCAGAAACAACTAGAACATGCTTAAAAAGATGTGGAGATATTGCAAATAATAACAGTTTCAGACTTTAGCAGAAATAACATCAGGTTGCAATGTTTAGAGCTATCAAACAACATGTTACAGGAACATATCATGGCAAACAAAGGCATGGCATGAATCTACTAATTGCATAGATCAAAAGTCCCTTACTGACCATGAGCCAAAAAGGATCAGAAAATATGATGGCACCCATGTAAACATGGCAAGTTATATTACAGATTCATACATGGCAGGAACAACAATAAGTAGGCATGTTCGTGAGCTTGAACCACTCACCACAGAGCAATACATGGCATGGCAAGGCAACCAACAGCAAAAAGACATGTTTATGAAGCTAGGCATGGCAAGAACGAGTTAATAGGATACATGGATCACTAGGAAAACACATGGGAACAAGTGAACTTGATGTTAACAGGCAGACAACAACATTTCAAGCAACTTTGGAGCAAGATATGAACATGTTCCAACAGGCTATAATTGCAACCAAGGGCATGAATGGATAGAGCATGACATGTAGATCAAAACATGTTTATAGAGCATCTCCAGATTATGCATAGAATGATTAGTAGAAGCATGTTAACATAGCAACAAAATATAACAGAATCTGTCAGGAAAACAACAACAGCAACTACCCTACTTAACAAGCTTGATACACTCAGCACACAACTCACAAAAATACATGGTTGGCACCCCTGGCAAGATGGCATGGCATAGATCAACATTCATGTAGACATCAACCTCATAGGATGCACACATCAATCATGGCAAAAATGATAAAACAGCAAGTTATAACAGTTTCAGCAGATTAACATCAACATGCACTCTTCCAACAGCATTTCGGGCATCAAGATGAGCTCAAATGAAAATGATGCAATGAGACGAAATGATCTACTCGTCGAGACGAACAATTTGACATATTATACGCACGAAACGGAGCTACGGATGCAGAGATGTGATGCAATGAATATGGCATGTTTATGTCAAATATTTCGGGACTTAGTGGATTTGAGGGAGGAGAGAAGTCAACCTGCACGGTTTACGAGGCGGCCGGAACCTCGCCGGGGCAGGGCGCCGGAGTTGTCGGGGACGCTCGCCGGAGGATGGGAACCACCAGATCCGGGCGCTGGGTCGCCGGATCTGGCCGGAGAGGAGGTGGATCGGCGGCGAGGCGAAGGAACCGGCGGGCGGAGGTGCGCGGGCGGGCTCGGCGGCTCCCGCCGGTGAAGGTCGACGGCGGCGGAGGAGCACCGAGGTGCGACGGCGAGGTGCACAGAGGAGCGGGCGGAGATCGCGGCGGCGGGCGGCGCGGCGCGGCCGGCGGGCGGGCGTGGCGGCATGGCGGCGGCGCTGCCGGGCGCGGGCGGCGGAGCGCGGGCGGCGGAGCGCTGTGGTGGGGTCCGCACCGGGCGATCGGCGGCGGGCGGCGGCGGCGCGGGAGGCGGCGGCCGGGCTCAAGGGGCTTCCCGCTGGCTCTGGCGGGCCGGGCGGCGCGGGAGGCCGAGGCGGCACGGCGCGCTTCCTGCTGCTACGGAGGCAGCGCGCGCTGAGGTGGCGGCGTCCTATTGGATGGAGTGACGGGCGGACATGTCCGGGCGCGGCGGGGGAAATGTCCGGCGGCGCGAGAGAAACAAGGCTAGGGTTTGGACTGCGCGAAAAAATCGGGGGGAGGTCTAGTTTTATAGGTAGAGGGAGCTAGGAGAGTCCAAATGTGGTGCGGTTTTCGGCCACGCGATCGTGATCGAACGACCGAGAGCATGGAGGGGAGTTAGGTGGGTTTTGGGCCAGTTTGGAAGGGGTGTTGGGCTGCAGCAAAAGAGGGCTTTGCGGTTACCCGGTTAACCGTTGGAGTACCAAACGACCTCCAAATGGCACGAAACTTGACAGGCGGTCTACCGGTGCTATACCGAGGCCACTTGGCAAGGCTCGGGCCATTCCGAGAAAGTATAACACCCACTCACAACAGGAGAGAAGAAGGGGACGCCGGATGACATAGGAGCGCCGGATTGCAAAACGGACAACGGCGAAAATGCTCGGATGCATGAAACGAACATGTATGCAAAATGAAATGCACATGATGACATGATATGAAATGCATATGATGACATGGCAAAGTGCAACACGCAAGCAAATGACATGGCAACAACGACGAAAAACTGGCATACACCTGGCGCAACGAATCCGGGGCGTTACAACACTCCACCACTACGAGAGGATCTCGTCCCGAGATCTAGGATGGCACCGGAGGGAAAACGGAAGCGGAGAGGTAAAACAAAGTTGCTTCTGTGACGAACGAGTAAAACCACGAACCATGAGAGTTTGAGCAATTTAAAAGAAAGAGTACAACAGAGATGAACGAGATTGCAAACAATCCGTTAGAAAAGAGGAACAAGGAGTATGATGAGAACCAAGAGGTTTAGTGATAAGATAGATATTGAAACCACTCCGGTTAAAACTAGATAGAGAAGGAATAAGGTTGATATAATTTGGGCAGCACTCCGACTGAAGGAAGAAGGAAAACTTGATGAGATGAAAAGATATTGAAGAGATGATACAACACTCTGGTTAAATGGATAAGCAAGAAAAGAACACGATCCTCAGAAAACGAGGTGATGGGTGAAGAGCACAACATCACAATGCCTCCGTAATGAAAGAATAGAAGTTAGACCGTTGGGATAAAGGGACGGAGAAGAAAATGACAACTTTTGCCACGAATGAGCTTGGAAAGCACCCTTCCAAGAAGGTTACAACGGGGTTGTTGGGAAAAACCAACAACAAAATGAATAAGCTTGTAGTGGGCTTTTGGAAAACATCTCAAAACTATGAGGTGACAACCGGCCACTAACGGAAACCATTGATTTGATTGAGAGCACCAAAGAGATAAAAAAATGCTTTCGCCGAGAGGATAGGAGAAAACTTGGATCAATGATAAACACCATAATAGCAACATTCCTTAGGGAAGGCTTTAGGTGAAATCTTTACCAAGATAACTCCAATGAAGAGATTGGTGGATTTAAAATACCTCATTCTTGACAACATATGAATCATGAAACATGAAGGAAATTGTCTAGAGTGACATAACACCACCTCAAAAGATAAGGTAGAAAGAATTGCACTTCGAAATGCAAGATGAAGAAAGCTTGAGCTCCTTAGGAAAGAATCTCGATGAAAACTTTGGGAAGGGAATTAAATCCTTGATGAACCATCATGTAGAACCTCCATGAAGAACTCTGGTAAACAAAAGGAATGAAACGAAAGAGAAATTGAAAACACAAGGTGAATCCTTGCAATGATTTAGATGGATCACCGTGATAAATTAGAGCTTGGAACTCTGGGAAAAAGAGAAGATGAAACAAATGAAACCGAGAATTTTAAGGGCCTCTGGAATAAAGAATTAATCACTTGGATGAACAAGAATAAGAATTATGTTATGCTTATCCTTCACCAATTAAATTGATGACAATCAACGGATTTGGCATACTACTTATTCCCGTAGAAAGGATTAAAAGAGATATATCAAAACTTGAGAAGGTCTTCAGCGAACCACCGGTAGGATTGGAACAACAAATGAATTGATATGATAACAAAGAAAGAGAACTCTTGAGCGAACCACCGTAAGAATTGAGAATGAACGTAGCAAAGGCACGATTCAACGGGAAGAATTGGAAAATGAATGAAGATACTTGAGGGGATTTAGATACGTGAGAACAAAGAGATCATGAACTAGTTAGAGGTTATTTGAACGATGCACCGGCAAGAATTCGAGAACGAGAGTTGAAAGCTGAGATTGAGTAATATTTAGGAATGATGGCCTTCAGATGATCGAGAAAGGAAGCAACCCTTGAAATGCGTCGGATGGTTGAAAAGAATTCTCACAATCGAAAACAATTATGAGAGGATGGCAACAAGCTAGCACCATGAATCTTGAAGAGAATAGAGCAAGATTTAAGAGAAACTCTTCTTTGGTCTTCAAATGATGAGAATGACAACGAGAAACACCACCAAGAATTATTGAAGCACACCGGAAGAATCAAAAGCGAAGAGGTTGAGCCAACTATGAGAAGAATTTGAAAGATCTTGGAGAAAAGCATTTGACTGATGATAACTCATTCTTACGTCAAACTTGGAGAAGAATTTAGGATAGCTCTGGGAAAATAGAAGAGTCAGGTAAGATCCTGGGAAAAGACCTGTGGGTTAGGGCCCACTCAAAGAAACATCGTTGAAGGATTGCTTGAAATAGAGATTGCACCGGTAGAATTAAATGGCTTGAATGAGATAACAATCTCGAAATATCTTGAACGGATTGAGAAAGGAAACACAAGTCTTGTGAGATATCTTCAGCACTCCAGAACAAATGAATATGAAGAGGTGAATGATTAAGAGGTGCACCGGCATGAGAAAGCATTTGAAACGGGGAAAGGATATGATGAATATTGAAAGCTTGAATTGGATCCACCGGAGAAGAAATAACAATGAAGGATGATGAACTTTAAACTGTTGAGCATCTTCATGGGAAATCATCGGATAAAAACATTGAAAGAAAAGAATGAAGATACTTCCCACAAATAAAAGGATACATGATTAAGAAATGCAAGTCCTTGAAGAAAAAGGGGTGGGAGGGTGGTGAAAAACAAAGACAACTTGGGATGAACGAAACAAACACCGTTGAGAAAACATAGAATTTATCTTGCGGATGGGTAGAATGATGGGATCATCTCGAAGAGAAGCGCACCGGTTGGAAAAGAATTAACACGACAACCTCAATGATCAAAAGGATTAGTTTTCACATAGCAATATGAGGACACCGTTTAGGAAAGGTATGGATTCAACATTTGACTTCGAAGCAACTCGAATACCACAAATAAAACAAAACAAAGGATTTGGCTTGCAGAATAAGCCGGAACAAATACATATGATAGAGATTTACCCAATCCCATATCATGCATCTGTCGAAAAGATATTCTAGGAGCTACTTGAATTCCCACCTATAAAACTCCCAAACTTTCGGTTATGCAATCTGGTGTTGGGGATACAGGAAGCAATATATCTCACCCAAACTAACAATCCCTACATCCAAATTGTATCCATCCATCAACACATAACCAAGAAACCTTCGAAATCATGTACCTCAACCTTCAAAAGCATCCGTTATACGAAGTCATGGCAATACTCCCATACTCACCTCAAGATCGGGTTATCGGGTTATCTCACCAACAACTCGCATAAAAGAGATTTTCGATGTCGGCGCATTAAACTCGTATTCCAGAATCGCAACGATAAAATTATGACGACAACACCTCGAGCTCAACTCCCGGGACACTTCCACTAAACCCCGACAGAGGCACCAAGACAATGTTCTCATCATAAAACCATCGGAACGATTCCAAGATACCCGCGTGATCCTAAAAAAAATTTAGTGAAATTTGAGAAGAGAAGAGTCAAAACTCTACGTCAGGATACCTCACCAGAGCGATGAAGGGACTGAGGAGTAAAATAATTCCTAACTCTCCGATATATATAATCCTAAATGACTCAAAACATTTTTCTAGACACAACTCGGCCGCTAAAAACGATCAAGCAGTGGGGCTCCTAAGGTCGGGGAAGGCTCTGATTACCAACTTGTAACGCTCTTGATGTGGCTATATCTCCCACGTGTCGAAGCACGACTTAGAGGCATAACCGCATTGAAAGCAATGTCGCAAGTGAGGTAATCTTCACACAACCCATGTATTACATAAGGGAAAGAGATACATAGTTGGCTTACAATCGCCACTTCACACAAATACATGAATAAAGCATTACATCATCCAGATACAATCATGGTCCGACTACGGAACCAAAATAAAAGAAGAACCCCAAATGCATAAAGGTCCCCGATCGACCCCTAACCGGGCTCCACTATCGATCAACTAGAACGAAACAAAACAAAGGGCAAGATCTCCATCGAGCTCCTCCTTGAGCTTGATTGCGCCACCGCCGTAACATAGGCACCGCAAACTGGTTTTGAAGTATCCGTGAGCCACGAGGACTCAGCAATCCCATTACCATGGGTATCAAGACTAGCAAAGCTTAAAGGGAAAGGAAGGGTAAAGTGGTGAGGTTGCAGCAGCGACTAAGCATATATGGTGGCTAACATACGCAAATGAGAGCGAGAAGAGAAACAAAGGAATGGTCGTGAAGCTAGCAATGATCAAGAGGTGATCCTGAACACCTACTTACGCCAATCATAACACGAAACCGTGTTCACTTCCGGACTCGCCGAGAAGAGACCATCACGGCTACACACGCGGTTGATGCGCTTTAATTCGGATCCGTGTCAAGTTATCTACAACCGGACATTAACAAATTCCCATCTGCCACATAACCGCGGGCACGGCTCTCGAAAGTTTAAACCCTGCAGGGGTGTCCCAACTTAGCCCATGACAAGCTCTCGCGATCAACGAAGGAATAGACCTTCTCCCAGGAAGACCCGATCAGTCTCGGAATCCCGATACATCAAGACATTTTGACAATGGTAAAACAAGACCAGCAAGACCTCCCGATGTGCCGACATCCTGATAGTAGCCGCGCGTATCTCGTCTTAGGCCACGACCGGATGAGCAGTCCGTACAACTAAAACCAGACCTCAAGTTTCCTTGAGGTGGCGCTGCAAAGCGCTCTAGTTTGGACCAACACTTAGACAAGCATTGGCCCGGGGGGGCTAAATAAAATGACCCTCGAGAGAGCGACTCCCAAGGAAAAAGTAGGTGGTGGTGAGGCAAATGGTAAAAGTCAATGTTGGGCCTTTGCTGGACAAGTTTTATTCAAAGCGAACTGTCGTGGGGGTCCCATAAATCACCCGACCGCTAGAACGCAAAATCCGGGAACATAACCCCGGTATGACGGAAACTAGGCGGAAAGTGGAACAAAACACAGTGCATAAGGCCGAGCCTTCCACCCTTTACCAAGTATATAGATGCATTAATAATATAAGAGATATTGTGATATCCCAACCAAAATCCTGTCCACCATGGAGAAATCTTCAACTTCACCTGCAACTAGCAACGCTATAAGAGGGGCTGAGCAAAAGCGATAACATAGCCAAACAGTGGTTTGCATAGGAAAGGTGTCAAAGGTTAGAGGTTCATGGCAATATGGGATGGCTTGATAAACAGGTGATAGGCAACGCAGCATAGTGATAGAGCGAAGCAACTAGCATAGCAATGATAGTAGTGAGATCCAAGGTAGCGGTCATCTTGCCTGAAATCCCGCAAGGAAGAAGAACGAGTCCATGAAGAAGATGAAGCCACGAAGACGAACCACACGATCGCAACGAAACATGAACTAACAAGAAGAAGCACACAACATAGGTAAACACACCACACATGAACAAGGCATGATGCACAACAAGCATGATGCATGACCAAGCTACATGAAGCTACTCATGGCAAGAGATGATGCAAAACAAGAACAACACATCAAGGCAAGTTTAAATGAGGCCGGGAACAACATGTAACAATTCCGGTAAGTCCTCATATGCAAATTTCGAAATGGGTCCAGAACTGAATAAACATTAAGTTGAAGTTGTTAAACATCAAGTTAAGATGCACCAAGATGATCTACACAAAATTCTAGTCAAGTTACATATAAAGTTCATTAGATTCAAAGCTACGGCCTAGAAGATATGAGCAAAACAAGTTAAGCATGGCATCGATGCAAAATGCACCCAAACATCAAGCCAACACACCAAAACAAGGATGCAACATGATAATATGAAGCTACATGCAAAAACAAGCAAGTTTCATATAGAACACACTCAAAACGGAGCAACGGTGCAACACATACACTCTATACAAGTCATAGCAACAATCTGACCATAACAGCAACTAGGCATATTACAAGCATCAAAACAACATGCTACAGCACCCCAACATAAGAACAAAAGGCATGGGCATGAAGTACGGGTAAAGCATAACAAAACATGAACACTCAGCTATCTCCAGAAACAACTAGAACATGCTCCAGAACACATGGAGATATTGCAAATAATAATAGCCAGATTTTAGCGAAATAACATCAAAGTTGCAATGTTTAGAGCTATCAAACAACATGTTACAGAACATATCATGGCAAACAAAGGCATGGCATGAATCTACTAATTGCATAGATCAAAAGTCCCTTACTGACCATGAGCCAAAAAGGATCAGAAAATATGATGGCACCCATGTAAACATGGCAAGTTATATTACAGATTCCTACATGGCAGGAACAACAATAAGTAGGCATGTTCGTGAGCTTGAACCACTCACCACAGAGCAATACATGGCATGGCAAGGCAACCAACAGCAAGAAGACATGTTTATGAAGCTAAGCATGGCAAGAACAAGTTAATACGATACATGGATCACTAGGAAAACACATGGGAACAAGTGAACTTGATGTTAACAGGCTGACAGCAACATTTTCAAGCAAATTTGAAGCAAGATATGAACATGTTCCAGCAGGCTATAATTGCAACCAAGGGCATGAATGGATAGAGCATGACATGTAGATCAAAACATGTTTATAGAGCATCTCCAGATTATGCATAGAATGATTAGTAGAAGCATGTTAACATAGCAACAAAATATAACAGAATCTGTCACGAAAACAGCAACAACAACTGCCCTACTTAACAAGCTTGATACACTCAGCACACAACTCACAAAAATACATGGTTGGCACCCCTGGAAAGATGGCATGGCATAGATCAACATTCATGTAAACATCAACCTCATAGGATGCACACATCAATCATGGCAAAATGATAAAACAAAGAAGTTATAACAGCCAAAGAGATTAACATCAACATGCAGTCTTCCAACAGCATTTCTGGCATCAAGATGAGCTCAAATGAAAATGATGCAATGAGATGAAATGATCTACTCGTCGAGACGAACAATTTGACATATTATACACACGAAACGGAGCTACGGATGCAGAGATGCGATGCAATGAATATGGCATGTTTATGTCAAATATTTCGGGACTTAGTGGATTTGAGGGAGGAGAGAAGTCAACCTGCACGGTTTACGAGGCAGCCAGAACCTCGCAGGGGCAGGGCGCCGGAGTTGTCGGGGACGCTCGCCGGAGGACGGGAACCACCGGATCCGGGCGCTGGGTCGCCGGATCTGGCCGGAGAGGAGGTGGATCGGCAGCGAGGCGAAGGAACCGGCGGGCGGAGGTGCGCGGGCGGGCTCGGCGGCTCCGGCCGGTGAAGGTCGACGGCGCGGAGGAGCACCGAGGTGCAGCGCGTAGGTGCACGGAGGAGCGGGCGGAGATCCGCGGCGGCGGGCGGCGCGTTCGGCGCTGGCGCAAGGCGATGCGCTGGCGGCGCTGCCGGGCGCGCGGCGAGCGCTGGGTCGGCGGCGGGGTCCGGGCGCCGCGATCGGGCGACGGGCGTAGGGGCGCGGAGGCGGCGCGCCGGGCTCGGCGGGCTTCCCGCGGGCTCTGGCGGGCGGGCGGCGCGGGAGGCCGGAGGCGCCACGCGGGCGCGCTTCCCGCTGGCTATGGGAGGCGGCGCGCTGAGGTGGCGGCGTCCTATTGGATGGAGTGACGGGCGGACATGTCCGGGCGCGGCGGGGGAAATGTCCGGCGACGCGAGAGGAACAAGGCTAGGGTTTGGACTGCGCGAAAAAATCGGGGGGAGGTCTAGTTTTATAGGTAGAGGGAGCTAGGAGAGTCCAAATGAGGTGCGGTTTTCGGCCACGCGATCGTGATCGAACGAACGAGAGCATGGAGGGGAGTTAGGTGGGTTTTGGGCCAGTTTGGAGGTGTTGGGCTGCAACAAAAGAGGGCTTTATGTTACCCTGCTAACTGCTGAGTACCAAATGACCTCCAAATGGCACGAAAATTGACAGGCGGTCTACCGGTGCTATACCGAGGCCACTTGGCAAGGCTCGGGCCATTCCGAGAAAGTCTAACACCCACTCACAACAGGAGAGAAGAAGGGGACGCCGGATGACATAGGAGCGCCGGATTGCAAAACGGACAACGGGGAAAATGCTCGGATGCATGAAACGAACATGTATGCAAAATGAAATGCACATGATGACATGATATGAAATGCATATGATGACATGGCAAAGTGCAACACGCAAGCAAATGACATGGCAACAACAACGAAAAACTGGCATACACCTGGCGCAACGAATCCGGGGCGTTACAGCGACGGGCATGGGACGACGAACCAGCTGGGGTCAGTGATTGGGTGGCGGTGCGGCCATCGCGCCGCACCGAAGGATGCAGGGACGAGGCCTGCTGCTTGTTCCCCGCCGGGCCGGTGGCGGCGTTGGCGGCGGGCGATGGGGAACGACGGGGGCGCGAGCTCGACGAGCGTCAGCCACGGACACAGTGGAAGATCATACGCGACCAGCGGAAGAAAGATTCCGGTGCACCCCTACCTGGCGCGCCAAATGTCGGGTTTCGGGTTCCGGCAGACCCTTGAGGTTCGAACGTTGGGGTGCGTACGAAGATCTTTCCCCTACCAGCTCACGTCTCGAGGTCTCGCAAGGATCTAAGCAAGGAAGATGAACACACAAGGGACACGAGACTTATACTGGTTCAGGCCACCATTGTGGTGTAATACCCTACTCTAGTGTGTGGTGTGGTGGATTGCCTCAGGGGCTGATGGTGAAAAGTACAAAGGAAGAATAGCCTCGCGAGGGGCTGTTCTTGAGCTCATGCGATGAACTGCTTGGGTGAGTTCAGTCGCTTCTCTCTCTCTCTCTCTGACCGATATATCTCTAGATGCCTCTACCCTGTGGTGGCTAGTCCTAATAGAGCGAGGCCCTGGGCCTGTTCCCAAATAATGAGCAGGAAGGGCGCCAACAATTGGCCATTTTGAAGGGGAACATCTGGTACACTTATCCTGACTAAAGTTGGTCTTCGGATGCCAAAGGCTCTGATGATGACGCCGCCGTGGGCTCCACGATGACCTCCATCCTGCCGTTCTACTGCTCTTGGTCTTGTTGCACCGAAAAGGTAACCTTTGCCTGATGCCTTGGCCTGTGCTTGCCCCCTTTGCACCGAATGGGAAACAAGGACACTGCACAGGCCGGTGCCCGCCTGGCCTTCGATCGTCATGGCTTGCGTCACGGGCCCCTTGGGAGGTACCCTGCCTTGATCTCTCCGCCTCCTCGCGAGCCTGCCTGAAGTGGCTGCTCCTGAGGAAGCTTCCTGTCGTCCACCCCGCGAGGCTTGGCCCCTCGCGAGGGTCTTGAGCTTGAGCTGATGAAGCTGGGGTGCATTGGGCCCCCAGTTGAGCCACGCTGCAGGCCGCAGGCAGGCAAGTCTGGGGACCCCCGTTCCCAGAACGCCAACACTTGTGGGGTGTTCCCGTGAGAGGTCTTGAATCCACTTGGGGGATCTTCTCCATAGAGGTCATGAACTCCGTTGGAGAAGTAATCAAGTGGATGAGCAAAGCATCTCTCAAATGAGCTAATTCTTTGCCAACCCTAGAAAGAGGGAGGAGAAGGAGTATATATATTCTAGGGGGTGAAGGGATACATGGGCCTCGACCCTTTACTGTGTGCAGACAGGAGGCGGATGTCTGGACCGTCGGGCCGGATGTCTGAGCTATCAGGGCAGGCTTCGGTGAGTTTCTGTGAAGGTCGCCGGATTTCGGGTCTAGGGCCGGATGTCCGGGCCCTGTAGCTTCAGTTGGGCGGCGGCTGCGGGTGATTCTCCTGGGGCCAGATGTCCGGGGCTTGGGGCCGGATGTCTGGGTCCTGGAGACTTCTTCGGCTTCTTCCGTGGGTTCTCTTCATCCATGAACTTGGGGACTTGTCCGTCTTCACGCGCATCTTCGAGGGGTCCTTCTTGGTACCTGATCATGCACAACATTCCGGACTTAAGTAGTAGCCGTGTCTTGAGTGGGTCATATGGAATATCAGAAAGGAGAGATGTCACCTCGGTCTCGAGAGCTCTAGCTCGTGCTCGTGTCATCGGTCCTTTTGGCACTTGGTGAGATGATGGTAGGTCCTCGAGGATGACCATAGGATGCTACGCGTCATCTCCCCCTCCCCCTCTTGGGAAAGATCTGACCTCGGATCTAAAGCCTCATCACCATGGTAGGGAGAGAGATCTTTGATGTTCAAGATGTCGTTAATGGAGCGACATGTCGCATGGGATGTCGATCTTGTAGGCGTTATTGTTGTAGCATGCAAGCACCTTGAAGGGTCCGTCAGCTTGTGGTAGAACCTTGGACTTGCGTTCATTGGGGAAATGGTTATTTCGAAGGTGTAGCCACACAAGATCTCCAATGTTGAATATAATGGCGTGCTTGTTGAAGTTGATCTTGGTCGTGAGGCATTGTACTTGTCGCTCGATGGTGTTCCTTGTATCTTCATGCACCTTTGAGGGAGTCCTGGATTAGGGGGTGTCCGGATGGCCGGACTATAGCCTTTGGCCGGACTCCTGGACTATGAAGATACAAGATTGAAGACTTCGTCCCGTGTCCGGATGGGACTTTCCTTGGCGTGGAAGGCAAGCTTGGCGATACGGATATGTAGATCTCCTACCATTGTAACCGACTCTGTGTAACACTAACCCTCTTCGGTGCCTATTTAAACCAGAATGTTTTAGTCCGTAGGACGAACAACAATCATACCATAGGCAAGCCTCTAGGGTTTAGCCTCTCTGATCTCGTGGTAGATCTACTCTTGTACTACCCATATCACCAATATTAATCAAGCAGGAGTAGGGTTTTACCTCCATCGAGAGGGCCCGATCCTGGGTAAAAACATCGTGTCCCTTGTCTCCTATTACCATCCGCCTAGACGCACAGTTCAGGACCCCCTACCCGAGATCCACCGGTTTTGACACCGACATTGGTGCTTTCATTGAGAGTTCCTCTGTGTCGTCATCTTTAGGCCCGATGGCTCCTCCGATCATCAACAATGATGCGGTCCAGAGAGACTTTTCTCCCTGCATGATCTTCAGATTCGCAGCTTTTGCATCGCGGGCCAATTCGCTTGGCCATCTGGAGCAGATTGAAAGCTACACCCCTCGCCATCAGGTCAGATTTGGATGTTTGAACTATACGGCTGACGTCCGTGGAGACTTGATCTTCGACGGGTTCGAGCCACAGCCGAGCGCACCGCACTCTCACGATGGGCATGATCTAGCTCTCACCACGAACAATGCCCCTGGGGTCGACTGTGTCCGCTCCGACCCTTAGCTCGGAGCCGACTGCGCCGATCGAGGACGGGTGGCTGGACACCGCCTCGGGGGCTGCGATCTCTACGGCGATTGAGCAGTACACCAACCCTGTCCTTTGCGAAGCTCATGACTCCAAGGCTCCGGACTCCTCTCCCGACTCCGAACCTTCCGCGCCCCTGCCAATTGAATCCGATTGGGCGCCGGTCATGGAGTTCACCGCCGCGGACATCTTTCGGCACTCGCCCTTCGGCGATATCCTGAATTCACTAAAGTCTCTCTCTTTGTCAAGAGAGCCCTGGCCGGACTATGGTCAGGAAGGTTGGGATGCAGACGACGAAGAAATTCAAAGCCCACCCACCACCCACTTCGTAGCCACTATCGATGATTTGACCGACATGCTCGACTTCGACTCTGAAGACATCGACGGTATGGACGACGATGCAGGAGACGACCAAGAACCAAGGCTTCACAGGCATTGAAGGCCACCTCACATACGACATTTACATGCCGGACATCCCAAAAGATGGGAATGGCGATGGAACAACGCAGGATGACCCTCCAAGAAACAAAGCAGCGCCGACGCCGCCGGCGCCGCTCTAAATCCCGCCACAACAAAAACGGTGATTCCGACACGGGAGACAATAACACCCTGACAAGGCCGAACACAACCCCTCCAAAGAGGATTCAAGGCAGAGGATGGAGAAGCCAACCTCATGAGAGAGCGGCAGGCAGAGAGGTAGAGGACGATAACTACATGCCTCCTTCCGAAGACGAGGCAAGCCTCGACGACGACGAATTTATCGTCCCTGAGGATCCCGTCGAACAAGAGCATTTCAAACGCAGGCTTATGGCCACGACAAGCAGCCTCAAGAAAAAGAAGCAGCAGCTTAGAGCTGACCAAGATTTGCTAGCCGACAGATGGGCTGAAGTCCTGGCGGCCGAAGAGTACGAACTCGAACGCCCCTCCAAGAGCTACCCAAAATGCAGGCTACTACCCCGATTAGAGGAGGAAGCACCTAAACCTATATCACCAGCAAGATAATAGGCCGACCGCCACCTCGTGGTCAGCGACAGAGAGGCCTCTCGCCCTCCACTCAAGCCGCACTCGGCGCCACTCAAAAATACCAAGACTCGTGAAAATGCACCAGACACAAGGGATATATTGAGGACAAGGCAAGGCAAACAAGATCGATCTACGGATCGCGTAGGCACCCCACGATACGTGATGATAACCGTCACGCCGGATATGGCAATTACGGCTGGGCCGAACACAGTAGACAAAGCTCATTTGAGCTGCGTCATGATATAGCCCAATACAGAGGCGCCGCACACCCACTATGCTTCACAGACGAAGTGATGGGTCATCAAATCCTTGAGGGTTTCAAACCCGTAAACATTGAATCATACGATGGCACAACAGATCCTGCGGTATGGATCGAGGACTACCTCCTTCATATCCACATGGCCCGCGGTGATGATCTACACGCCATCAAATACCTCCCACTCAAGCTTAAAGGGCCAGCTCGGCATTGGCTTAACAGCTTGCCAGCAGAGTCAATTGGTTGTTGGAAGACCTGGAAGCCCAATTCCTCGACAATTTCTAGGGCACTTATGTGCGACCACCAGATGCCGATGACCTAAGCCACATAATTCAGCAGCCAGAGGAATCGGCCAGACAATTCTGGACATGGTTCCTAACCAAGAAAAATCAAATCGTCGACTGTCCGGATGCAGAGGCCCTTGCAGCCTTCAAAACTAACATCCGCGACGAGTGGCTTGCCCGGCGCCTAGGACAGGAAAAGCCGAAATCCATGGCAGCCCTCACAACACTCATGACCCGCTTTTGCGCAGGAGAGGACAGCTGGCTAGCTCGTAGTAAAAACATGACCAAGAGCCCTGGTACTTCAGATACCAAGGACACCAACGACAGGTCGCATCGCAACAAGCACAAGCACCGCATTAATGGCAATAATGCTGAAGATACGGCAGTCAATGCCGGATTCAGAGGCTCAAAACCCAACAAATAAAAAGCCATTCAAAAGAAATACTCCGGCCCATCCAATTTGGACCAAATACTCGATCGCTGTGCTGCGATACACGGCACTTCAAAATCGCCAACCACACCAACAGGATTGTTGGTGTTCAAGCAGCAGCAAGTTAAATGCCGAAAACAATGACAAGGGGCTGAATAGCGACGATGAGGAGGAGCCCCGGCCGCCGAATAATAGAGGACAGAAGGGCTTCCCCCTACAAGTGTGGATAGTGAACATGATATACGCAACCCACATACCCAAAAGGGAGCAGAAGCTTGCACTAAGGGACGTATATGCGATGGAGCCAGTCGCCCCAAAGTTCAATCCGTGGTCCTCCTGCCCGATCACTTTTGATCGAAGGGACCGCCCCACTAGCATCCGCCATGGCGGATTCGCTGCATTGGTTCTAGACCCAATCGTTAACGGATTTCACCTCACTAGAGTTCTGATGGACGGCGGGAGCAGCCTGAACCTGCTTTATCAGGATACAGTGCGCAAAATGGGCATAGACCCCTCAAGGATTAAACCCACAAAGACGACCTTTAAAGGCGCCATACCAGGTGTAGAGGCCAATCAGATAGGCTCGCTTACACTTGAAGTGGTCTTCGGATCCCCGGATAATTTCCGAAGCAAGGAGTTAATCTTCGATATAGTCCTGCTCCGCAGCCGCTATCACGCGATCGCTAAGACGAACCGCATTTGTAAAGTTCAATGCAGGCCGCACCACGATACCTCAAGCTCAAGATGCCAGCCCTCGAGGAGTCATTACGGTCAACGGAACACCAACGCCTTCCGAACGGAGGAGCATACGGCGCCCTCGCGGCGGAAGTACAAAGCAGCCTCTCAAGGCAATTCTCGAGTCCGCTATTAAATGTCCGGATACCAAGCTGCGTCTCGAGTAACCTACAAGAAGACCGCCGCACGCCCCGAGCACGTAGCAATGCGGCGCCAACCCCAGCCCTCGCGAAATTGCGAACCAGATTACGCTGCACATAATTACGCTATGGAAATACCATGGGCATAGGGGGAGGGGCACGACCACGACAGGCCTAGAATGCGGCTCAACTGCACCAGGGGTTCCCAATTGTGTCATTCTTCTTTTTTTCTCTTACTTTCAGGACTCCTTTCTCAAGAAGCCCCGTCCGCAAGAGAATCACCAACACACGATGCAACAGCCAGGAAGCGTAAAGCTACGCCGAGTATCCAGTGGTCTCTATAACGAGCAGTATACTTGTTTTTCATATCATCCCGCAGCTCGCTCCCAGAGGGAGACATGTCAAATAGTCCCGTCCCTTGCTTATCGCACTATTTGTATCGTTATGCTTTTACCGCAGCCTTTTTGAATAAACAATACATAGCTTCTGCCTATTATTGCATTCCTTTTTTATCTATATATGTTCACTTATGACATGTTGCATCCGTACGCTTTGGTTCGGCCAAATACACCAGGGGCTTAAGTACCACAAAATATGGTGTGATATGTCCGAACACTTTCACAAGTGCGGCACCTTTAACTTATAGCATTATATGCATCGGGTTCAATCATGTCTTGGGTCAATAGTTGGGTTTGCTGGCTCCCATGTTTTGGTACCTTACGCCCGCTATATCGCTAAGGTAGCGCTGGAGAACCACTGCGATTGTGCCTCGCTGAGCTGGGTTAAGCACCTCTGGAGAAAGCTAAAACTGACCGCCATGATAGGGCGAGAGCCGGTCGCTGTTTGAGAGGTTTTCAAGTCCCTAAAGACTTATGCCGCTTAGAGCGAGGAGTCGGCTTTGTCCGGCCTAGGCGTGGATAGCGCCCCGAACTCGGTCTTCCGAATACTAGGGGCTTCGTCGATATTTAAAATTATAGAATTCTATGGCTAAGTGAGAGTTTTCAAGCATTATAGTCTGGTTGCCTTGTTCGTTGTGTTGAGCGCCTCCCTCGAAGGACCCAAGAATGGGAAAAAGAGTGCTCAAGTTTATCCCGAACACCCCAGAACTTGTGGCATGGGGGCAGAAGCCGACGACTCGCCATCTCTCAAATTTCATAAACGGCCGCACAGAAGGTAATATTTTAAATTCCCAAGAGTTGCTTATCGCATATGAACAAGTTTTCAAGCGCACACGATAACAAATGCGAGTTTACTCAAAAATTACATCTTTGGAGCATTCACCCGCTTATATATGGCACCCTTCAGACGCCTCATAATACATCAAAGCTTATGATACTCCCCGCATGGCAAGGAGCGTCTGTCACAAGCTTTCAACATTCCATCTTGCCCCAAAGGTTTTTAGCATGGGCAAGGCCCACGGGCACCTTCGACATGCACGGAGTGCTTGACGACTTCAATCCATGGACAAGCGCCCACCAGCCGCCTCACCAGCCCAAGTAGCTCCTGTGCATGGCTTCCTTAGGCCACAACCGAACTATGAGGCCCTTCATGGCCTGTTCGCCACCTTATGGAGCTCGACCAGCTTCTTCACCTGGTCGCCAAGGGCACTGGGTGTCCGCCTCAACATACCGAGACCGTAACACCTTCTCCGCCGAGCCCTCCTCACCCAGTAGAATGTGGCAGCATGGACACACTATGGGGCAGATCCGGGAATGCTCCTGTAGAGCTCCGGATTTGGGTAAGCAACAAGTAATTCACTTTCACGTGCTTGCTTTGCATGAAGAATGCCTTACCCGCCGCTATCTTCTTCATCGCCTCAATTTCCTGGAGGGCTTTTGGGCCCGCCTTAGCGGCTTTGGCGCTCAAGGCCGAGGCGAGCCTGACTCTCGAGTCTTTGAGTCACGCCCAAACTCATGTTTTTCCACGAGAGCCTGGAGCTCTTGCCACACCTCCGCCACCCGTGCCTCCCGCTTTCTCGCTCGGTAGCAGCCCATGGTCACATTGCTTTGCCTTGACACCGCTTCCTTCAGTGGTCGCCACCTGCTCAGGGCCCCCGCAATACTCATGTTATTCCTCTCATTTTTGCAACCACATCTTTTATATACTTCCATAAGGTATTAATTACCTTCCTTGTCCTCGAGCTGCTTTTTGGGAAGGCCGAGCTGCTCGCACCGCCGAGGCTCGCTTCAATGCATTTACCTCCGCAGTCAAGGCGGCAGAGGTCAAGCAGCAGAGCCTGCATTCCCCATATTGACATACTTATGTTAGACTCCTGCGTACATCTTTTTTAGATCCTCAGCTCGGATTTTCTTTCCGAACAGCAAACTGAGCATCAGGGGCTACTGTTAGAAGGCTGGCATAGACTTCAGTCATAAGAGTGCGGTGCTCAGGTAATACTTTTAGAACAGCAAACTCAGGTAATACTTTTACATATCTTAAATACATACCTCAAAGCCTGTTAGAAGGCTGGCATAGACTTCACCAGCCCACTGGGCGGATCGAATCTTTTCGATCACCACACTCATAAGAGTGTGGTGCTCCTCGCCGATGGAGGCGCCGCTATGCCTCCAGCAAGTTATCCTGCCTCTCGTTGACGGAGGTCACCGGTGTCGTAGCCTCGCCCTTCTACGAAGGGGCTGCTCGCCGGACTCGGAACCGCCAAGGTTTTGGCAGAGGTGCCTGTGGCCGGACTTAGAGCCCTTTGGGGTTATATGCCCTTGGCGCTTGAGTCCGGAGGTTGCCTGCGGCGCCTCGACCACGCCCGGTTGGGCCCCTTTGGGACCCCACTCGGCGCTATCCGCAGCGAGGAGAGGAGGCAGCCGGAAGTGAGGTTCTATTCACGCCCGACGAAGCTGTGGAGCCGCCATTGAAGCATCGAGCTCGCCCTGGGCAGGCTGCAGGTTATATTCGCGCCAAGAGATACTGTCGCGGCTAAATGAAACGCCATGAGTTATTCTCGTATCCGGATACTTACGATTTTGCGGGGCTTAACTCTTGGGTGGCTACCTCTTCGCCGTCGCCGGTGTTGGTGGAGTCATCCGAGGAAGGGTTCTTCCTTCTGACCCTCCGCCTCCCCGCTTGGGGCGGCCTTCCTTTTCTTCTTCCTCGCCGGGAGAGGTTTTTTCCTCCTCCTCGCCTTTGCGGGAGGAGTCCGCCGAGTCATCGGACGATGAGTCCGACAACATTTGGCGCCGAACTCCTTCGAAGTTCCCATGGACTTCTTTCTGGCCTTCTTCTTCAAGACCACGTGAGGTGCCGGAACCAAGAGCCCTGCTAATCGGGCGCATCACTGGTCTTCGGCAAGGAGCCGACAGCTTAACTCGCCCGGACGCTTTTGCCGTGCCTGTCAAAGGTAAGGGAGTTTAGATCCCGCATAGGGTCAAACTATGAAAACGAAAGTGTCGTAAAGGGTAAAATAGCTTACCTTGCTGGCTTGACGCTGCGAGTTGAATCCGCAATCATCGGTAGCGGATGCGGAGCCTCGCGCCTTGAACAGACTCATCCTGCATCTTCGCATATAGTGTCAAGAGCCGCCAAGGTTTGGTGTCAGGCCGATCATACTCCCACAAGTTGAAGGCCCGTTGTTGGCACGGAGGATCCGGCAGATGAGCATGACCTGGACTAGGTTGACGAGCTTGAGCTTCTTGTTCACCAGATTTTGGACGCAGGATTGGAGTCCGGTCAACTCTTCCGAATTACCCCATGTCAGGCCCGTCTCTTTCCAAGAGGTGAGCCATGTAGGGAAGCCAGATCAGAATTTGGGGGCCGCCACCCATTTAGGGTCACGTGGCTCGGTGATGTAGAACCACCCCGATTGCCACCCCTTTATGGTCTCCACGAAGGAGCCCTCGAGCCATAGGACATTGGCCATCTTGCCCACCATGGCACCTTCGCACTCCACTTGGCGGCCGCCCACTACCTTCGGCTTGACATTGAAGGTCTTCACCATGTCAAGTGGGGCTGGATGCGAGGAAGGTTTCGCACACCACGATGAACGCCGAGATGTTGAGGATGAAATTGGGCCGATCGTGGAAATCCAGGTCGTAGTAGAACATGAGCCCCTGCATAAATGGGTGAAGTGGAAAACCTAGTCCATGGAGGAAGTGGGTGAGGATCACCACCCTCTCATGGGGCCTGGGGGTGGGGATAAGCTGCCCCTTGTCGGGGAGCCGATGCGCGATGTCGCTGGACAAGTATCCGGCCTTCTGCAACCTTTTAATGTGCCCCTCCATGACAGAGGAGGCCATCCACTTGCCTCCCGCTCCAGACATGGCTGGGGAAGGTTGACGCGAGATGTGCGGACTTGGGCGCTGGAGCTCGAGTGCGCGGAAATGGATGAGCAAAGGAGGAAGAAGGAGTAGGTAAAAAGGTGGATCCTTATCCCCTTATATGGACGGATGAAGCTATGCATCCCCACCAGCCTGGTAGAAATCTCTTATCTCCCAAGCGCCGTAATCAATTGCGCGGTTGGGTTACCCACGCCCGTATTGGTGAGAATCCCGGAATAAGGGGACACGATCTCTACTTTGACAAGACGTGCCATGGAAACTGCCTCGCTAAACGCGCTGAGATGGGACGGTAAAAACGATTCGAATAAAGGCTTGGCCGTGCTGTGATGTCACATCGCGGAATACGTCAGCAGATTGAATTTGTGTAAATATTATTCTCTCTACGGTGGTATGTGGAACTTATTTTGCAGAGCCGGACACTATCCTTGTGTTCAAAATCTCGTATGAAGAATTCGGAGGAGGAACCCGCCTTGCAATGCCGAAGACAATATGCGCGCCGGACTCGTCGTCATTGAAGCCTGGTTCAGGGGCTACTGAGCGAGTCCTGGATTAGGGGGTGTCTGGATGGCCGGACTATTGCCTTTGGCCGGAGTCCTGGACTATGAAGATACAAGATTTGGTGGGGAACGAGCAGCAAGCATCGTCCCAGCATCCGTCCATGAGGCGAGACGGCCGCACTGCTACACCCTCGCTCACCCCTGTTGGTTCTTCGTCCCGCGCTCCCCACGCGGCCATGGAGGCTCGAGCTGCGCTCATCGCGGCAAACGAGCTCCGCCGCCACGCCTACCGACGACGTTTATGAAGAGTGGCTCGACCGAGTCACCGAGCCTCGCCCGCCACTGGGGCTCCCCGCTCCGCCCTTCATCGCAGACCGCTTCTGCCAAGCAATGAAGCTCCGGGGCGCCTTAGCCGCCTCCCCCTCAAGAAGGTGCCCTGGCCCCAAGACGCGGCAAGAGCAAAGCTGCTAAGAAGTCCTCGCCAAAAGCTTCCCGAGCGCCTCGCCCGCCCGCTGCGTAACACGCCTCGCTTCCAAAGACGTTAAGACCTCGCGCTGCTCCCACCTGCAGCGCATGGGGACCCGCAGACCAAGCTCTTCGTCACCCAAGGCCTCCCATGGCTACAGCTGGCTGCCGCGCCTTTCACCGCCGAAGGCGCAGCGTCAAGGGGTCGGCAAGTTCAAGCTGCACCTGCCTCGCCACGACGGTACGGTTGACCCAAGAGTTCCTCCAGCTCTACGAGCTGGGCGCCGAGGCTGCCAACGGAGACGAGAAGGTCATGGCGAACTAGTTTCGCATGGCGCCAAGGACGGGCCCGCACTGCTCTCGATCCCGCCCTGCATGATTTCTCTCGACGAGATGCGCACCCGCTTCATCGCCAACCGCCAGTAGTACTCGCGACCGCCACCGCCGTGAGCGACATGCGCCAGATCAAGCAGCAACTGGGGAAACCTGCAGAAGTACATGCGCGCTTCAACAACGCTACCAAGATTCCTAAGGTGACCGAGGAGGCCATCATCTCAGCCTTCTCCGACGGCGCGGCGCGACGCCAAGATGAAGGAGGAGCCGGGCGATGCATGAAGACCGTGCACTTCCTTGAGTTGTTCAACATGGCTACCAAGCGCGCCAGCTAAGGAAGGGTGTCTCCCTCCTCGAGCTGCCGTGCTCGCGCGTAACCAGACACCTGCCGGGCGTAGATCAGCCCGAATCCTCCAAGGGCAGCCGGCATCGCGGTACCACAACCTCCACACCCACAACACCAATGAATGCCAAGAGCTCCCAGCCATGCGTGAAGGAAGGGTCGGCCGACGTCCCGACCGCAGCGACTGGGGATACGGCCGAGGAGGAGGAAGGAACGCAGGACGCTGGGAAGACCGCGGCCCTCGCCAAGGGTGGCACGACCAACCTCGCGAGGATCGCTGGCAGGATCCGCCTCGCGAGGGAGCCTGGAGGGATCAGCCTCGCGAGGATCGCCCGCAAGGCAACGCAGGCCTCCCTCCGCTGCCGCCGCAACCAAGGAGAAATGAGGACCATCATCATGACGAGGGAGTTGGGGGCTTCCAGGAGCCGCGTCGATCGCCTGCATCCTGGGCGGAGCTCAAGCCCTAGCCTCTCAATGCATCTTCAAGTAGTTCGCTCGCAAAGTAAATGCAGTCCTCCCCAAGCTCGAGGCCACGCGCCCTCTCAGGTGGTCGGCGTGCACCATCATGTTCAACTCAGCGGATCAGCTCAAGCGCGCGCCACACCGAGTTCTCCCAATGCTTTGTTCCCCAATCAGCAGAACGCGCTGGTCACCAGACCTCATCGATGGCGGGCAGGCTCAACGCCCCGTCTGCGGAAACATTCAACAATCTCCAAGTGCCCTACAATCAGCTTCAGCCAACCAAGCCTTTCTCCGAGTCACCGACGGCTCCACGATCCCGATTAGGCAGGTCCGCCTCGCCACCTTCGGGCACGCGACAACCATCAAGACCGAGCTCATCGACTTCGGTCGCCCACATTCGGCCAGACAAGGCCATCCTCGGTACCCAGCGCCGCTGTTCATGGTCAGAACTCCACCACGGCTACAATGTCCTCAAGATGCCAGAAGTGGCGGAGTCATCACGGTGCCCCGCGAAGAGAAAGACGCGTGTGCTCCCTAGAACGAGCCTTTCAGCCGCCTCACCGAAGACCCGGATCAAGGAAGCAGGAGGCTTCCCGAGGCCGCCCCAAGAAGAAGAAGACATCGTCCTGCCTGGCCCTCAGAGGCAGGCCCTCAGGCCAAGGCTGCCTGTGGGGGAACCTCCTTCCATCGCAGATAGGGAAGCGCGCCCGCCTCCTCAGTGGCTCGGGCCTCGAGGACCGCCACCTCGCCAAGGTCACGAGGGAGGCGCTTGGGCACCACTTGGAGGCGAGCCAAGCACGCTTCTCAAGAAGGAGCAAGGCAAGGAGGGCCAAACCTCGGGGTTCGCCATCAAGGCCATTCAGAGTTACATGAGTCAAGAGTCATGAGAGGCAGCCGCCGCCACTTCACTGTGGGCCCCCATCCAGCGAGGATGGTGGGCTGCGCGCCTGATCGACATACCCGGCTCAAACAAGCCGCCTCAGAGCGCCTGCCCTCACAAGTGGGGCGCCAAGGTCCACCCCACAGCCACGCTCGCATGCCTTACGGTTTGTCAACGCGACCGCCACGCACTCAGCGCCGTGATGGGCATCCCGGAGGCTCAAGAGGCCGCCGCTCAAGCAGCCTCGGGCGGAGATGGAGATGGTCCGCAAGGAGCCACCAGCCTCCGAGCCTCCCGAGGCCCCCGGCCCGGGGTCGGAGGATCGGCTCCCACAGCCCATCGAGTCTGCTACACCAACACCCCTTCATCACAACACTATGAGGTGACATCTTCAAGTTTTGTTTCACTGGGAGCGCCTCGTGGCTGCATTATTCCCTGTGCCGCTGTGGGTCCGCCCCCGCGCGCGTATCCTTTTTCTCGAAAGTTTTAGCTGCGCGATACCATCGCCGCAATATCCGCCCCTAACTCTTGAGGTAGGGGACCTCGTGCTCAAAGGGTTCTTCCGTGGAGGGATTGCATAAGCTCTTCCCATGTGGGAGGGCCCATTCAAGGTTGTTCATGTTTCCGTGCCGCCTGCATGCGTGGAACATCCAAGACCTCCGGAGGTTTTACCTTAAAAGGCCCAGAGCTCGTGAAGAAGGCGTAATGCCTCGTGAAGATTATCCTTTGGAAAAGGCCCAGAGCTCGTGAAGAAGGTGAATGCCTGTGAAGATTATCCTTTTGGAAAAGGCCCAGAGCCTGTGAAGAAGGCGAATGCCTGTGAAGATTATCCTTTTTGGAAAAGGCCCAGAGCCTGTGAAGAAGGCTAATGCCTGTGAAGATTATCTTTTTGGAAAAGGCCCAGAGCCTGTGAAGAAGGCGAATGCCTGTGAAGCTGTCGCATTTTGGGAAAGGCCCGGAGCCTGTGAAGAGGGCCAATGCCCATGAAGCTTGCTTCCCCCAAGAAAGGCCCGGAGCCTGTGAAGAAGGCCAACGCTTGTGAAGCTCGCCGCCCGTGACACTCTCACGTAATAATGGGTTGGGGCTGTACACGCCCCGGAGTCTCAGGAGCGCCGGCCTCAGGCCCTAGGGCTCCCTCCCATGCCAAGTGGCAGCACTTAGCTCCGCGCTGGTGAGAAGACGTCGAAGACTAGACTAGGTGCTGGATGCGGCCTTTTCATTTGCTTTCTGCAGTTGGCTAGTTCATTCTCATTTGAAGTTTTATTGAAACCGTCGCCGTCTTTTGACTTATGGCCCTTCGACTTTTCGCCCTCCTGCCTCAATTTCTCTTGCGCAAGGTCTCGCGAGGGGGCAGCCCGAGCGCCCTTGCGAGTGTTTCTGTCCTTATCGTTCAACTTTTCACAACCCAGGTCCACTACAGGCGTGCCCCTCCAGTCTGTGCCTCACGGGCACCGCGACACAAATACAGGACCTAGGTCGGTCGCCCCCATGGCTGAGGCTGGGAATTACCTACGCGTGGGCGTGCGACCGGAAGGAACAATACCAAAATAACGGAAACAGTGCAATGATTAACAATGGTAACCCAAACACGCCCCCACGGGGCCCCACACTACTGTCTTTTTAAGCAAGAAAAAGGGAAAGGAAGAACGAATCAGGCGCGGCTCGCCCTACACCGGCCCTCAGGGAAGACTCGAGCTGCCTCCGGGGCTCAGGCGGACTCCCTCTCACACTTCACCGAGGCGCGACGGCGGGCAGACCCGCTACCACCCTCCAAGCAGGCACGATGGCGTGGAGGCTGACCGCGGCCGCTGCTAGAAGAGTCGCTGCCCGAAGGAGAACTAGTGAAGCTTGAGGAACCCTGGGCGCCACCAACCACGCGCGCGCTGTCCTCTCCGTCCTCGCCGGGGCTGCGTCCCCAGCCACGGTCGCCGCTTCGTGGCAGCACCGCTGGCGCATCGTTTCCCCAAACACCCTCACGAGAGGGTGACATCGCCCGAACTTGAAGTGCAGGTGCACCGACGGCTCAGCCACACACGGGCAAACGCTCGCCACCACGGGTCAAGGCCAGCTCCTGGCCTGCGGAGACCTCCAACGAGGCCCACGAGGCCCACCTGCAGCAGCCATCTACCCGAGCCGAGGTCGCCTGGGCGCCACCGAGCTCACCTAGGAGGAAGCGAGGAGCTGAAGCCGGGCGCTTAGTTGGCTCCGCCGCCACACAACGAACTCTCGCAGCACTTCAAGAGGTGGAAGCTGCCTAAGGGGCCGCCCGGCCAAGACGCCCCTCGGCCGCGCCACCGCCCGTCATCACGGGAAGTCACCTCCATGATCAGTGGGGAGTTGCTGTGGAGGCCACAGGTGTTTGCGAGGGCGGCCTCGACCGCGCTTGGGGGGGAGAGGCAGGCTCAACTCCGGGCGGGCCTTCTTTCTCTCAAGGCCGAGAACTTCCTTGGTGGAGCCATGAAGAAGAAGGAGAAGCAAGAGGATAAACTAGAAGGGCACGCGACGTGTCAGACTTAAAGCCGTGAGGAGGCCAACCACGACCTCCACGATCGCAGTAATCATGACTCGCTTTGCATGCAGGGAGTTGTCAATTCGTGCAGTTGCCGAGGCGCCATGGGGAAGTGGAGACGCCCACGCCCAATCAACCGCCACGCTGGGCGCCTAAGGCCGCAGGCTGTTCGGGCTCTTGGTTGCCAGACTTGCCCTTTCGCCTCTCGCCGCCAAGTCCGGGCGCGCTTTGGGCCCGGGGCTACTATCGGCATTCGGGAAGGGGGTCTCAGACTTGCCTCCTCAAGGCCCGCAGGTGGCACAAAGGAGGCCCAAAGACGCCCATCTTCATCAACACGAGCTCAAGACCTCGCGAGGGACCAGCCTCTGGGCGGACGACCAGAGCTTCTCAGCACGGCCTCATCAGGCTGGCTCACGAGGAGGCGGAGAGTTCTAGGCGGGGTACCTCACGAGGTGCCCATGACGCAAGCCATGATGACCAAGGGCACCAGTCGGGCGCCTGCCCGCGCATTGTCCTCCTTTCCTCTTTGGTGCAAAGGGTGCAAGCGCAGGTAAGAACATCAAGAAAGGCATCCATTTCGGTGCAACAAGACCAGGACCAGCCCAACGGCAGGAAAGAAGTCATGGTGGAGCCCAAGCAAGCATCACCACCAGAGCCTTTGACAGGCGAGGACCAACTTTAGTCAGGATAAGTGTACCCGATGTTCCCCTTCAAATGGCCAATTGTTGGCGCCCTTCCCGCTCAATATTTGGGATGAGGCCCGGGGCCTTTGCCTATAAATAGGACTAGCCACCCCTAGGGTAGAGGCATCGAGAGAACAGAACCCTCACGAGAAAACCAGTAGAGAGAGCGACTGAACTCCTCCTAGCAGTTCATCGCACTAGCCAAGAACAGACCCTCGCGAGGCTGCTCTTCCTTGTATTGTTCATCAACAGCCCAAGAGGCAATCCTCCACACCACACACTAGAGTAGGGCATTACACCACAATGGTGGCCTGAACTAGTATAATCTATGTGTCTCTTGTGTTGTTCCTTTCGTAGTTTAGACTCAGCGAGCCGGCAAGGAACAGGTAGGTAGAGGGCGAAATCTCCGTGCGCACCCCAGTGTTCGAACCTCAAGGGTCTGCCGGAACCTGAAATCCGACAGTTTTCTTGTAACTTGACTTGTCACTGTTGCTTGGAGAAGGTTTGGTTGAGGTAGAAAGTGGTTGAGTCGTTGAATCTTGGTTGTTGGAGCCATATGTCTTGGAAGAGTACTTGGCATACTTGAATTCATCTCTCACTTGTTGCTCCGCCTTGGTGGCTTGATGCACTAGCTCGATGATGTTGGAGTAAGGTAGGAAATCAACAATCTTACTGATAGGTTGATTGAGGCCATTCAAGAAATGTGCCATGGTTTGCTCATCATATTCTGGGACATTAGCTCGTATCATGGCAATCTCCATTTCCTTGTAGTACTCTTCAACGCTCTTTGTTCCATTCTTGAGTGGTTGTAGTTGCTTGAAGAGGTCGCGGTTATAGTATGTTGGCACAAAGCATGCTCTGATGACATCCTTCATTTGATCACAAGTTGTGATGGGTGGTTCACGTCTTGTTAATCGTCGCTCAATGACTTGCTCCCACCAAATGAGGACATAGTCTTGGAACCCAAGGGATGCCATGGAGATCTTCTTCTCTTCCTCATAGTTGTGCAAACAAAAGATCTTGTCAACCTTCAATGCCCATGAAAGATACTCTTCGGGTTCATTGCTTCCGATGAACTTAGGAATGGTGAACTTGAGCTTGCCGTAGTGTTGCTCTTCATTGTGTTGGGGTCGGGGATGATGTCGCCCTTGATGTGGTGGGTTGTCAACCTCATGTTGCTCTTGGCGTGGAGGATTCCCATTGTCTTGTTGCTCTTGGCAAACTTGTGGTTCTTGTGGAGGAGCTTGTGGAACTTGTGGAGGAGCTTGGGGAACTTGTCGGTGGAAACGTGCTTGATATCGTCGTTCTTGGACTTCCTCACAAAGTGATTCTTCTTCTCGAACACGTTAGTTGCGGGCGGCAACGGCATGATTGGTGTCGAGTAGTCCATGTTGCGTCTCAAGGGCTTGTTCTTCACGCCGTTTGTCGTGTCGGGAACGAGCACCTATGGGGCAGGGGCCCCTTCTGGTCCGGCAGGGGGGCGAGGGGCGCACGAAGAGCAGATCGAGGTCACGCACGCGGGGGAGACGAGATTTTTACCCAGCTTCGGAGCTCTCCGGAGAGATAAAACTCCTACTGCTGCTTTGTGTTTGTATTTGTTCTTTTCTTGAGAGTGTGGGTATGCTGTGGTATCGAATCTACGAATCATGGAACCCCTTCTACGCGCATGGGCCTCCCTTTATAGTCCAAAGGGGTTACCGGCAGGTGTGGCAGCGAGGAAGAGGGGTAGAAAGGTAAAACGCAGGTTGGTACAACAGTTGTCCAACAGTTGTCCCCTACCTAACTCGACGGTGGGGACAAGGGCATTTAATGCCCGTCCCGTCGCCTAACAAAGGCAAGGAAACGACCGTTAGGGCGCCACCGACGCCACGATGGCCTCCTTGTCATTCGCTACACCAAGACCGATGGCTGCACAAATACCGCCACGCGCTCTCGGATGGCCCCGGGTGACACGCCGCTGGATGCGCTGGAGCTTGGGTGCAGGGTGGCAGCCTTGCCGTGGCAAGCGCCTTTGTGCGCTGCCCTTCTTCTTGTTGCGCCGGCAAGCTTGCGGTCGCCGGCCTTGCCGGACGCTGGGCGCCGCGCAAGTCTTCTAGAAGCGCCTTTGGTTGGCCTTCCCGCAAGCTCCTCTTGTCGGGTTTGTTCTTCCCGCAAGCTCCTCTTGCCGGGCTTTGTCTACTTGGTTGACACTTTGTTCTTGAATGGCAGGATCGGGAGTGACGGAGGGCCTTGGCGGGCGCCCGCAAGCCTCGCCAGGTTGTCTGCGATCGCCTGCAGCCAAGTTCGGGGTACTAAGGTACCCTACTTTAGTACACCGACAGAGCCCCGGCTCGGGCCATACACGGCCGAGCGCTGTTGGGCCAGTCCAAAACAGGCACGGCACGCTGCGGGCTCGGGTCGAAACCGAATCCACTCAGATCCACCGCGCCTCCCGTGAACGGCACGCGCCAATTGCGGCGTCGTGGGAGGCGCGGGTGGCGGCGCGATTTTCAAGGCGCCCCGTGATCACGGGTGGGGGCGAGGTCTCCCGTCCGCCGCCTCGGCTCAGATTCACCACGCGCCCCCATGCACGTGGGGTCGTGGGCGGGGAGGGAATCGAGCCGCCACGGGCGGAGGCATGGTCGGCCCCGACTCCCCGCTCTCCCGTGGCTCGATTGGCTAAGCTGGGCGGTCGAGCCCCACCTCGCTCCTTAAAAAGGGGCGGAAGGGGAGCGCAAAAATCCCGCACTTCCTCATCTTCTCCTTTCTTCAACTTCTGCTACCCTTCCTCTCATCCGCCATGGAGGGAGGGAACCCTGGTCCTTCATCGGTGGTGGCGAGAGTCGCCGCCAGGCAGCGCATCCCTCCCTATCCCACGCCTGTGGTGGCAGAACAAGCCCCAAGGGGGAGAGGGAGGGGGCGAGGTCGTGGGCGAGGCCGAGGGCGAGGTAGACGTGCGCGGGGAAGAGGAGGCCGGGGCGGCGCGTCGGCGTCGCCTTCGCCGGTGGTTCCTCCCCTCCCGGCGGTCCACACAGGGGACGACCCTTGGGAGTTCTTCGCTGCCGCGCTGGCACTCGCCATCGCCTCCGCTTCCGGCCCGCTTATGAAGCGATGGAGCTGGACCCGCCGAGACGCTGGATTGTGCATGAGGGGCTGCGGATCAGCGCACACGAGTCAGCCGTCAGATCCCCAGCCCCCGGCGTGATGTATCTTGATCGTGGGTGGAAGACGTCACCAAGATTCCACAGCTTGACGGCGGGGTTACCTCCATTTTGTTAATGGAGGGCGACCTCCTCTCCGCTAATGGAGGGCACCCGGCGAGATGCTGCGTGGACAGCTCCTCCGATAGCGAAGACTCTCGAGCGAGAGTGACGAGGAGGAGAGCGACAGCGACGACGAGGGCGGCGGGTCCAATCTAGGCGCCGGGCGCCGCCTCGGCGCCACCGGCGCACCCATCATCCGGTCGCTGCCCTTCAAATCCCCGGTCGCCTCCTTGGGCGGTGGCGAGGGAGGCTGCGGAAGAGGAAGAGGGGTGGCGGCAAGGCCGCTGTCGGAGTACGAGGCGTGGCGCCTCGACAGCAGGCCGACGCCCCGCCGCCCGCCTCGAAGCTCGCTTCCGCGCCCGCCTCCGCCAATCCTCGGCTGGTCCCCGGATGTTCTCTTGGTGTCTTCGACACCGTAGCTCACCTAGGCGCCTTTTTGCCCTTCCCGCAAACTTTCTTGCCGGGCCTCTTGACCTACCTCCTCAAGAGAGGAACAGAAAGGGATTACGGCATCTTATCTTTTTAGTTTGTAAGCCTTCGGCCTTAGCTGTATTTAAAACTTGTAATCCTCTCTTTCATGTTTTTCATCCTCTATGGACTTGTAATCGAATGGGATGTTTTTAATGAAAAAGGGAATGCTTGCCGGTTATATCCTTTACTTGATTCTCGTGCCTTGTATGTTTTCACCCCACGCTTTGAGGGAACTTGCGGTGCAAGCACACTTGCCGAAAAGGAACATCAAGAGTTCACTGGCGGTGCTATCTCCGCAAGAAACCTTGTCGGGTCATTGCAATAAGACTTGTATTGTCTAGCGGACTCGAAAACAAATCAAGGGCGCAACTTAACCGCGAGTCGATTCCTCCGCGCACAGGTTTTTCATACAAGGCACGCTCGTTCAAGGACGCGGCCTCGCATTCCCCAGTCCATAAGAGGATGCATCATGAGGGATGAAAAACTTATCTGATATCACAGCCCCCGGCAACACTGGCTCGCCGGGACCCAGGTGCCGGTGCTCCTTTCTTTGTTCTTGCCGCTGACGTCGCAGCCCCCGGGGGCCCTGGCTTGCCGCAAAGGAATCTTGGTACTCGCAGCCCTCAGCAATGCCGGTTTGCCGGGGCCCAGGTGCCAGTGCGCCCTTCTGCTCTTTCCTTGTCGCTGTTATTTCAGTCATGAGAACAACTTAGACAGCGCCGCAATAAGTTATTTTTGTAATGTAACTTCATCCTGGGCAATGCTCGCTATGTTGCATCCTTCGTATGTTTTTACCCTACGCTTTTAGGGAACTTGCCGGTGCATACACACTTGCTGAGTACGGAACATCAGCAGCCCGCTGGCGGTGTTGCCTCCGGCAAGAAGCCTCGTCGGGCTAGTTGCAGCGTGCTTTCATTGTTGAGCGGACTCGAAAACAAATCAATGGCGCAACTTAGCTACGAGCCGGCTCCTCCGCGCACAGGTTTCCCATACAAAGCATGTCCCACGGCAAGGCTTGCTATGTTACATCCTTTACCCCGTCACATCCCTTGCATGTTTTTACCCTGCGCTTTTAGGGAACTTGCCGGTGCACGCACACACTTGCCGAAAGCGGAACATCAGCAAGCCCGGCCGGGCGGTGTCGCCTCCGCAAGAAACCTTGTCGGGCTAGTTGCAGCAAGACTTTCACCGCCGAGCGGACTCGAGACAAAGTTAAGGGCGCAACGTAGCCGCGAGCTGGTTCCTCCGCGCACAGGTTTTTCACACAAGGCACGGACGTTCAAGGAATATAACATGAAAATTAAAAACTGATGGTGCTCTGTACTCAAACTTTGGCAACTTAGCTTTTCCGTCTTCTGCGCTCCGGCAAGACTGCACTTCTTCCTTGACTCCCTCCCTTGTATGTTTTCACCCTCACACTTTTAGGGAACTCGCCGGTGCAAGCACACTCGCTGAGTGCGGAACATCAGCAGCCCGCTGGCGGTGTTGCCTCCGGCGAGAAACCTCGTCGGGCTAGTTGTAGCGCACCTTCATTGTTGAGCGGACTCGAAACAGATCAAGGGCGCAACTTAGCCACGATTCGATCCCTTCGTGCACAAGTTTTCCATACAAGGTACGGTCTTTCAAGGAATACGACTCAAAAGTTTGAAACTGACTGCTCTCTTTGCTCTACTTGCCGGTGGAGCTCGATGGTGCGTCCTCAACGGTAACGCAGCACTCCGAAGAGGTGCGCTTGCCGGAGTGGGCACCAGAGCTATCTTTGCCGGACTTAGTCTTTGGTGAGGCTATCTTTGCCTTCTTGCACTTGCCGGTGGAGCTCGATGGTGCGTCCTTGATGGCAGCGCAGCACTCCGAAGAGGTGCACTTGCCGGAGTGGGCATCAGAGCTACGCTTGCCGGGCTTGGTGTTCTTCGGGCCATCGTGGCGTTGTCGATCTTGCACCTCCTGAGAGGGGCGGTGGATATCCAGACGCCGAAGCTTATGGGCCTTGTCTTTGGACCCGTGACGACGCGTGAGTGCCGCCACCGGCGCCCGCTCCTCCGCCGGCATCCGCCCCACCGCCCGTTTGCTCTGGTGGCGATAGGACAGTCGCAGACGGAGCGGCTACCTCAGAAGCCTTCTTCTTCGGTGGCATGTTGACGAAGATGTTGATGTAGCACGGAGACGGATCAGGTTCAAGACGACCTCGACGCTTCTACCGGCGCGCCAAAGATGTCGTGTCGGGAACGAGCACCTATGGGGCAGGGGGGCCCTTCTGGTCCGGCAGGGGGGCGAGGGGCGCACGAAGAGTAGATCGAGGTCACGCACGCGGGGGAGACGGGATTTCTACCCAGCTTCGGAGCTCTCCGGAGAGATAAAACTCCTACTGCTGCTTTGTGTTTGTATTTGTTCTTTTCTTGAGAGTGTGGGTATGCTGTGGTATCGAATCTACGAACTGCGGAACCCCTTCTACGTGCGCATGGGCCTCCCTTTTATAGTCCAAAGGGGGTTACCGACAGGTGGCGGCGTAGAAAGAGGGGTAGAAAGGTAAAAACGCAGGTTGGTACAACAGTGTCCAACAGTGTCCCCTACCTAACTCTGACGGTGGGGGACAAGGGCATTTAATGCCCGTCCGGTCGCCCCAACAGTGTAAGGAAACGACCGTTAGGGGCGCCACCGATCGCCACGATGGCCTCCTTGTCACTCGGCTACACCGCGACCAAGATGGCTGCACAAATACCGCCACGTGCTCCTGGATGGCCCCTGGGTGACACGCCGCTGGATGCGCTGGAGCTTGGGTGTGGTGGCAGCCTTGCCGACCCTTCTTCTTGTTGCGCCGCAAGCTTGCCGGTCGCCTGGCCTTGCCAGACGCGCTGGGCATCGCGGCAAGTCTTCCGAAGCGCCTTTGTTATTCTTCCCGCAAGCTCCTCTTCCGGGTTTGTTCTTCCCGGCAAGCTCCTCTTGCCGGGGCTTTGTCTACTTGGTTGACACTTTGTTCTTGAATGGCAGTGACTGGGAGTGACGGAGGGCCTTGGCGGGCGCCCGGCAAGCCTCGCCGCGGGGTGCTGCGACCGCCCGTGCCCAAGTTCAGGGTACTAAGGTACCCCTACTTTAGTACACCGACACCGTTGTTGTTTTTGATGTTGTGCCTTGGCATCTTGTTCATCTTGGTGTTGGCGCGCTTACTCTTCTTCGAGCTCTCATTGTAATAGGCATTCTTGTTCTCCACTTGTTGCGTTGGCACTGCCTTTCTTTTGCTGCGCAAGGGTAGCTTGATTTTGACGATGTCAATGTTCTTGCTCTTCAAGTTGCTCTTGTCATTGATCATTGCCGTGTAGTGGATTGCGGTTTGCTTGACGGTCTTGGCGCGCGGCTCGATGAAGAGTGTTCAATGTCGGTGAACTTGAACCGGAGATGCGTCAGAGGGATGTCGACTCGAGTGGCTCCGTCTTGGATATGATGACGTGGTAGAAGAGTGGTTGCTCATCATGGCTCGGATGTCCTCCTTAGATATGCCATTGATGTGTTAAAGTAGTCCCTTGTACATTGTTTGGATTGTCGTAAGTCGGACGCAAGTAGGTTGACGCGTTCACCCAATGCTTCATTCTCTTGATGTAAAGCTCTTTGCGTGTCGAAGAGGTGGTTCTTGGTGACGTAGATGTTCAGGTCCTCGTCTTGCTAGATGAAGAGTGTGTTGGTAGAAGTAGTTGGCCTATCCATCATTCCAAGCAAATGTGTGAGTGGAAGAAAAATAAGAACTATACCAAATTTACCTTGACCGATGTTGAGAATGGATCAAAGATCACTCAATGATGTAACAAGGAAATAACACAATTGGTACCGGTTCCCGTCAATCTCTCACACCTACACAAAGCCTTTAGTGGCGCTCGGTTAGGATGGTGGACAAAAATTATGCAATTGTTAGTGAGACTCAATAAAGTTGTAAAAAATCGCAAATTTGCTAATGCAACAAGTAGACCGATAGCAAGATATGGTACACGGAAACACACACACGGATAGATAAATGGGGTCGTGCAACCAAGGAATGAGCCAAAATGTGGAATCCACGAAAATGCTCTTGTTGCACAACGCTAGAGAGACACTAGCTCGATTGCTCAATAGGCGTATATGACACTTGTGCACAACCTACTAAGCAAAATGCAACAACTTCTATCCCAAGTATGCTATAGGTATGGTGTTCCAATGATATGATGCAAGATGATCGAGTATGACAATCTTAATGTAGTATGATGCTATGGTTCTTTCTTAAAAGCTCTTTGCTTATCTTTTCCTTTTGCTTAAAAGCTTGTTTGTCTCTTTCTCTTTTGAGCTCTTTTTCATGCAAAACTTCATGAACCAAGATAGCAATTGTGTATATGCAATGACAACCTTGTGACGCAAGAGATGACATCAAGATATGTACCAAGATGATTTGGTATGTATGCAATGGGAGCTATGATCACTAATGTGCACAAGTAGCATTGCCGGCAATACTCAAAGGCTAGTCTCGATGGGAAAGGTACGGAAAATGGGCTATGGGGTTATCAATGCAATGGCAAGAAGTACACAATGGTGTTGTCGAGGTTACCGTCAATGGTTTGTTTAGTGTAAGCAAGGAAGGATAATGATGAAGTGGACAAGGTCGATGATGAGTCCGTGGCAAAGATGAGTGGTGGTGATGTCGATGTCGAACCATCCATAAGTTCCTGAAATGCGTTAGGAAACGAAAACCGCAACTCAAATTCTAAAAGAACAAAACACGTCAAAATTTTCGGAGTTGGTAGCGGGTAAGCGATGGTGGTTGTGGAAAGCGGTGGTCATATGCGGAAGTGTAAGTGGAAACCCAGGCAAAATTTGGCGGAAGTTATGCGGAAGTGAAGTGGTGGAGGAAGTGGGGCTGCGGGAGGCCGGATGTCCGGGCAGTCGGGCCAGATGTCTGGGGGTACGGGTCGGATGTCCGATCCTCCAAATCCGAGATGAACTCGACGAACTCGCAGGGAGAAAAGAGATTTCAGGGCAAAATTCGAGAGATTTCGCGGATGAAAATTGGGGAAATGATGGGGAAAAGCTAGACCTACCTATTACACACGAAATCCATGGATCAAGTCCAACAAAATTTCATCACATCAACAAACCACCAAAAAATTGGGGGCTATTTTTGGTGGGGATTTTCGAAATTAGGACAAAATCAAGCAAAAGAAGGCTAGAAAACGATGGTGGAGACTCCAAATTCATGATCAACGTGGCTCATGATAGCAAGATGATGTAGGGTGGAAATCCTACAACAAACACGAAGAACACAAGGGGAAATACGATTGGAAAACACTCAAATTGAAGAGATTCAATCACACATATGCTAGATCCATGAACATAAAGAGTGATACAATTTCCAAACGCAACAAAGGGCGATACAAGAGGTGGTAGTTCTCGGTGAGGAGTTCTTGAGGGGTCTTCCCGTGATGGGTCTTGAATCCACTTGGGGGATCTTCTCCGTAGAGGTCGTGAACTCCGATGGAGAAGTAATTAAGTGGATGAGCAAAGCTCTGTCTCTCAAATGAACAAATCCTTTGTTAACCCTAGAAATAGGGAGGAGAAGGAGTATATATAGTCTAGGAGGCGAAAGGATACATGGGCGTCGGCCCTTTACTATGCGCAGATAGGGGGGAGGATATCTGGGCCGTCGGGCCGGATGTCCGGGCCTTCGAGGTGGTGCCGGATGTCCAGGGCAGGGGGCCTTTCTATGAAGGGCGCCGGATTTTTGGGCTAGGGCCGGATGTCCGGGCTGGAGTCGGGCCAGATGTTCGGGGCCTAGGCCGGATGTTCGGGCCCTGTAGCTTTGGCTAGACGACGGCTGCGGGTGATGCTCCACGGACCGGATGTCCGGGGCTTGGGGCCGGATGTCCGGGTCCTGGAGACTTCTTCGGCTCCTTATGTGGGTTCTTTTCATCCATGGACTTGGGTACTTGTCCGTCTTCACGTGCATCTTCGAGGGGTCCTTCTTGGTACCTGGGCATGCACAACATTCCTGACTTAGGTAGTAGCCGTGTCTCGAGTGGGTCATATGGAATATCACAAAGGAGAGATGTCACCTCGGTCTCAAGAGCTCTAGCTCGTGCTCATGTCATTTGTCCTTTTGGCACTTGGTGAGACGATGGTAGGTCCATGGGGATGACCATAGGATGCTCCGCATCAATTTGAGCAACCCCTCTTTGAGTGATTTGAGTTTAAGATCTACCAAGAGAAAATGAAGAGCCCAAACTTAGACAGTGGTTTAGCACATAGTGCTTCTGAGTTAGAGTTCTTGTACCTATTACTCTTGAGAGCTGCACATTCTCTAGACGGATAGGTTCCTGCTCGAGTGTTTAAGAGTTGTTGTCTTCGCCGAGCTGGATTTTCAGCAACCAATAGTGATTATGGTTCACAAAGGTCGATCGAAGGTTTGGAGATCGCTAACAAGGATCTACCACAAGTGAAATCAACTAGAGTCTGATCACCTTTGAGTTGAAGGAGAATAGGGTGAAGAGAGTTTATCTTCCGTGTTAAGTCACAGCCCCTCCAACCAGATGTAGCCTTTTGGCAGAAGGGTGAATTGGTCTACCAATTCTCTTTGTCGCCATCGAGTACCACTGGTTTATTCTACTCTAGTACATTTCATTCGGCACTTAACATTTGTACTCTGTGCCGCTAGTGTATCTGATCTTTATCATCTATGTGGGTCAAGTTCATTTCTGTCATTGTTGTCATTCTCATGAGTTCATCTTCGTGTATCATTTTGTTGCATATTCTTCACTCTGTTTAGTCACTATCATTCCATCTCGGTTATCGATCTTGCATATCTCTCGTCACCCGCACCATGTTTTGTCTTGTACTACTGCATCTGTTTGCTTGTTGCATGACTCTCATCATACTTAAACCTGTGATTTCCCACACTCGCATTATTATTACTTCGTTCATTGAGGAATATGCTTCTGATGAAGAAGATTGATTCAATTCATTTCCTTCCGTTCATTATTCCGCTGTTGTGACTGGGATTAGTTCAAAACTTTCGAAACAAATTTTGAATCTCTCATTCACCCCCCCTCTTCTCGATATACTCTCGGTCCTAACAATTGGTATCACAACAGGTACTCCTTCTGCTTATTAAGGTTCTAATGTCCTTGGAGTTTTGAGTATGTCATATGCAGGTAGATCCTCGCACTCTGAAAGGTTTCCCATCTTCGATGGAAATGACTATCTGTACTGGAAGGAACGAATGAGAATCAGAATTCAAGCTATCAACTTTGATGTAACACCCCGGATGTATCTTTCCATATTTGTAACTCCAACTCTTGCCATTTTCGGATATGTGCTATGATATTCCCTCCGTGGTTGGGTTTTGTTTTCGTTTTGCATTTTGTCCATGTCATGCATCTCATATCATGTCATCATGTGCATCTCATTTGCATACGTGTTCGTCTCATGATTCCGAGCATTTTCCTCGTTGTCCGTTTTGCAATCCGGCACTCCTATGTTCCCTGGTGCACCCCTCTTGTCCTTTTTTCGTGTGCGGGTGTTGAACATTCTCGGAATGTACCGAGCCTTGCCAAGTGGCCCTGGTATAGCACCGGTAGACCACCTGTCAAGTTTCGGGTCATTTGGAGTTCGTTTGGTACTCCAACGGTTAACCGCACCCTCGCAAAGGCCTCTTTTGAGTTGCAGCCCAACACCCCTCCAAAACAGCCCAATAACCCATCTAAGTCACCTCCATGCCCTCGGTCGTTCGATCACGATCGTGTGGCCGAAAACTACACCCCATTTGGACACTCCTAGCTCCCTCTACCTCTATAAATAGACCGCTCCCCCGAAAATCCGGATGAAACCCTAAGATTTCCCTCTCCGCGCCGCCGGACACGTCCCGACGGAGCGGACGCGTCCGCCGCCAAGGCCGACGAACCGCAGGGCGACACGTGGCGCCGCCGCGCCGCGCCGCCAAGCCCGCCAGCCCGCCGCGCCTGCCCTGGGCTCGTCCGCCGCCGCCCGGCCGGCCTCGGCCCACATGCGCCGCCTGGCCGCCGCTGGCCCGCCGCCAACGCCGCGCCGCCGTCCGCGCCCGCCTCCGCGCACACGCCACACACACGCCCGCCACACAGGCCACCGCCGCGCGTCGCCTCCAAGCGGACCACGCGCGAGACCGCCGCCGCACCGGGCTCGCTCATGCGCGGCTCATGCCACAGCGCCTCAACCGGCCGCCGCCTGCTGGCTGCCCTGGCGCCCGCCCGCCCGGCCGCCCGGCCTCTCCTCCTCCGGCCCCGGTCCCTCCTCCGGCGACCCCGAGCAGCGCTCCGGCGAGATCCGATCTACAGGAACTGCCTAGGTTGACTTTTCCCCGACCCCAGTTTTCCACAGTGTCTTTTTCTATGGTAATTTCCTTGCATTTTCAACGCATCACATCTTTGCACCCGTGGCTCCGTTTTGGGCGTATAATAGGTCAAATTGTTCGCCTCGAAGAGTACATCATTTCATTCCAGTGCATCATTTGCATTTGAGCTCATCTTGATGCCCGAAATGCTGTTGGAAGATGGCTTCAGATCATTAGTTCCAGAATCTTATCAGCTCGAGCGCTTTTGTCATTTTTGCCATGATTTATGTGTGCACCCTATGAACTTGAGTCCTACATGTGAGTTGAACATTGCCATGCCATCTTTCCAGGGGTGTTTGCCATGTATTTTTGTGAGTTATGTGTTGACTAGAACAAGCATGCAAAGTAGGGATGATGATGTTGTTGATTTCGTGAACTTAGTGTTTTCACTAAGTCTTGTCCTCTTTGTTATTTTTATGCCATATGTTCATGTTGTTACAGAGAGATCTATGCCCTTTTTGAGCATGATCAGTAAGGGTGTTTTGAACATAGGGATGTGCTCAGTAGTCTAGCATGTCATGTTCGTGCTCTACTTTTGCTTGAAAATGTTTCCTGGCAGATTGTTTTGCTTGTCATTTGCAAACCGTGCATCCGATTCCGGTGATCTTTATATCGATTTCAACCGAAATCATCTCATCTTTCCAGCGGCATACTTGGTTTGCCAAGTTGATGCCCGGTTCATCATTTTCCTTCCGGAGCCCACATATGCATTGCATATCACATCTCGCATCGCATGTCATGTATTGCATCATATTGCTTGTGCATGGTTCCTTGTTTTGATTGTGGTTCCGTTTCTTGTGTTCTTGCTTTGGGTAGAGCCGGGAGACGAGTACGTGAACGAGGAACCTGTTGAGAACGCCTACGAGGATCAAGTCTTCGACAACTCTGAGAACCTTACAGGCAAGATGACCATACCTTCGATATCACTTCTATCTTTGCTTGCTAGATGCTCGCTCTTTTGCTATGCCTATGCTGCGATACCTACCACTTGCTATATATTGTCACCCATATTGCCATGTCAACCTCTAACCATCCATGTCCTAGCAAACAGTTGATTGGCTATGTTACGGCTTCGCTCAGCCCCTCTTATAGCGTTGATAGTTGCAGGTGAAGGTGAAGTTTGTTCCTTGTTGGAACATGGATATTTTGGGATATCACAATATCTATTGTTTTAATTAATGCATCTATATACTTGGTAAAGGGTGGAAGGCTCGGCCTTATGCCCGGTGATTTGTTCCACTCTTGCCACCCTAGTTTCCGCCATACCGTGTTATGTTCCTTGATTTTATGCTCCTTACGCGGTCGGGTGATTTATGGGACCCCTTGACAGTTCGCTTTGAATAAAACTCCTCCAAAGAAGGCCCAACCTTGGTTTTACCATTTGCCACCTAGCCTTTTTCCTTCGGTTTTCGCGAGCCCGAGGGTCATCTTTATTTACCCCCGGCCGGTGCTCCTCGAGTGTTGGTCCAAACTAGAGCACCGTCTTGGGACCATTCCTTGGCAACTTGGATTACGCCGGTACTGTGACGCTTAGCTTATCCGTGTGCCCCGAGAACGAGATATGTGCAGCTCCTATCGGGATTTGTCGGCATGCGGGAGGTCTTGCTGGTTTAGTTTTACCATTGTCGAAATGTCTTGATGTACCGGATACCGAGTCCGATCGGAGTGTCTTGGGTGAAGGTTTATTCTTCGCTGATCGCGAGAGCTTGTTATGGGCTTGTTGGGACACCCTGCAGGTATTATCTTTCGAAAGCCGTGCCCGCGGTTATGAGGCAGATGGGAATTTGTTAATGTCCGGTTGTAGAAAACCCGAAGTTGACCTTAATTAAAATACATCAACCATGTATGTAACCGTGATGGTCTCTTCTCGGCGGAGTCCGGGAAGTGAACACGGTGTTGGAGTTATGTTTGACGCAGGTTGCTTAGGATCACTTCTTGATCACTACTAGCTTCACGACCGTGCTTTGCTTCTCTTCTCGCTCTCTTTTGCGATGTAGCCACCATATATGCTAGTCGCTTGTCGCAGCCCTTCCTTTTACACCAGCCTTCCCTTGCTTAATTAGTCTTGATCTCATGGTGTGAGATTGTTGAGTCCTCGTGGCTCATGATTCTACCAAAACAGATGCAGTGTACCGGTGATGCAGTGCATGATGGCGAACCGAGCTGAAGTGGGAATATGATGAGGCCCTTGGTCGATACTATGTTTCATTTCAGACGATTAGTAGTGGAGCCCAGTTAGGCGATCGGGATCTGCGTTGCATGTGGGGTATTCTTCTTTTATTTTGGTTCCGTAGTCGGACCTTGAGTGTAATCTGAATGATGGATGTTCATTTATGTATTGTGTGAAGTGGCATCGTAAGCCAACTATGTATCTCTTTCCTTATGTATTACATGGATTGTGCGAAGATTACCTCACTTGCGACATTGCTTTCAATGCGGTTATGCCTCTAAGTCGTGCTTCGACACGTGGGAGATATAGCCGCATCGAGGGCGCTATAAGTTGGTAATTAGAGCCATCCCGACCTTAGGAGCCCCACCGCTTGATCGCTTTTAGTGGCCGAGTTGTGTCTAGAAAAATGTTTTGTGTCATTTAGGATTATATATATCGGAGAGTTAGGAATTTTTTTACTCCCAGTCCCTTCGACCTTCTGGTGAGGTATCCCGACGAGAGTTTTGACTTTTCTCTTCTCAAATTTCACTAAAAAAATTTTTAGGATCACGCGGGTATCTTAGAATCGTTCCAATGGTTTTATGATGACAACATTGTCTTGGTTGCCTCCTGACATTTAGGGTTGTGGCAGTGTCCCGGGGAGTTGAGCTCCGAGGTGTTGTCGCCATAATTTTATCGTTGCAGTTCGAATACCGAGTTTAGTCGCCGACATCGAAAATCTCTTTTATGCAGTCAGTTGGTGAGATAACCCGCTAACCCAAAGATCGTGGTGAGTACGGAGTATTGCCATGACTCAGATAACGGATGCTTTTCAAGGTTGAGGTACACGATTTCAAGGTTTCTTGGTTATGTGTTGAAGGATGGATACAAATTTGGATGTAGGGATTGTTAGTTTGGGTGAGATATATATTGCTCCCCTGTATCCCCAACACCTGATTGCATAACCGGAAAGTTTCGGGAGTTTATAGGTGGGATTCAAGTAGCTCTAGCATTTCTTCCGCAGATATTTGGTTTGTGATTGGGTAATCCTTACCACTTATTTGTTCCATTCATACCTTGTTTTTATTTTCATTCATCAATCTCTTATCAAGTGGCTTCTCACCTTAATGGACGTGATGTTTACTTTGGAATTCATTCGTTCATCCCTGTTCAATGTTTATTGTGAAGACTATATGTTGCAATTTCTATCCGCTGATTCAACTTGTCTATCTGTCCATCAAGATGCTAACGGATGTCACCCTCTTCAGATGGCTCCGCCAACGCCGTAATCTGGAACGCAGTGATGGGAGTCGCGAACCCTCCACCTCCACCTCCGCCTCCGGAGGCATGGCAAACTTTGATGGCAACCACTAACGCCAACGCCATTGTTGATCCAGGTGATGCAAGAGCGAAACCAAGGCCAAGGCAACCAAGGGAATCAAGGTCAAGGGCAGTTCTATCATCACCACGCTTCCTACCCTCAACCAGTTCCTTGCAAACCAGCCAAAGTCTTTCAGCCATCGTGTCGAGGCCACACGACGCCGACGATTGGCTCGTGGATATCAACAAGCATTTTGAATGCAGCAATGTCGACCGAGGATTACGTCAAGTTCGCGTCTTTTCAGCTCAAGGATCAGCAGCTGATTGGTTCCAAGAATACAAGGATTCGTGGGTGGTCGAGTGATTACTTGGACTGATTGCCGGGACTTTAAAGCTCACCACATTCCTACCAAGGTTGTTGAGAGCAAGCGTGAGGAGTTCCGCAATCTCAAGCAAGGAAACATGTCGATGTACTGAATACAACATACAGATTCGTAAACTTGCTCGATTCGCTAAACAAGACGCTCTCGACAAAAAGAGTATGATCTACCGATTCAGAGGTGACCTTAGAGAGGATCTGCAGTTATCTCTTGTTCTTTCCGAGCCTACTCGGTTTGATCAATTCTATAATATGGCACTCAAGCTAGAAGGTGCTCGGCTCAAGTGTGAGGCTTCAAAGAAGAGAAACAGGATGCGATTCAGTCTTCTTCTTCCTCTCAAGTGGCAGCAAAGCAACAAAAGTTCTACCTTCCTCCTCCTCCGCTCCGCCAGCTTATCGCCAGAAGAACTCGGTGGTCGTGGATCTTCCCACCCACCCAACCCAAGCTACTGTAACAAGTCTCAGCCTCAAGCTCCAAGGTCAAATGCTCCTTATCACCGTCCGCTCTCAGAGGTGACTTGCAACAAGTGCCGCAGAAGGGTCACTATGCTAACAAATGCCATAACCAAAGGCGCCTTCCTCCTCCTCCCCCGTGAGGTCTTCAAGCAATGCGGTGGTCAAGCATAATCCCAAGTGCGCAAAGGTGAACATGATGAATGCAGCTCAAGCAGAGGATTCTTCAGATGTGATCATGGGTAATCTTCCGATTAATGATATTCTGCAAAAGTCTTATTTGATCTTGGTGCATCGCATTGTTTCATGTCTAGATCATTTGTCATAAAGCATGATTTCATTTCGAAATGTTGGAAAAACCCATGGGAGTTGTTTCTCCGGCCTCTTCTATGAGGGCTACCACAAGGATTCCGGATGTTTCTATCAAGATGGGCGACTACAGATTTCTATCTAAACCATTTGTTCTTGGTGACTCGGATATTGATCTAATTCTCGGGATGGTGGCTTTCAAAGACAAGGCTCGGCTTGATTGTGCTGCCAGACAAATTCAATTGACACACCCTTCTAAGGATGTTATCATCTATGCCGCTCGTGATGAAACCATTCGGTTGTTTTCTCTCAATGAGAAGGGCGAGTTGGATGCTATCTCTCAGCTTCCAGTCGTTTGTGAGTACCAAGATGTCTTTCCAGAAGAGCTTCCGGGTATGCCTCCGCATCGGCCAGTCGAATTCGTTATCGATCTTGAGCCTGGCACTGAACCCGTTTGCAAGCGTCCTTACAAGCTTGGTCCCAAGGAGCTGAAAGAATTGAAGAAGCAGCTCGATGAACAAGAGCGTCTGGGTCTGATCAGACCGAGTTCATCTCCATGGGGATGTGGAGTTCTTTTTGTCCAGAAGAAGGATGGCACGGACCGACTTTGTGTTGATTACCGTCCATTGAATAAGAAGACAATCAAGAACAAGTATCCACTTCCCAACATCAATGAGCTAATCGAGCAACTCAAAGGTGCTAAAGTATTCTCCAAGCTTGACCTCCGTATGGGTTATCATCGATTCGCATTCGTGAACAAGATATTCCCAAGACAAAGATTCGTAACAAGCTTTGGTTCTTATGAATATACCGTCATGTCTTTCGCCTTGTCAATGCTCCTCCAACTTTCTCTCGCTTTGATGAACTTTGTCTTCAACCCCTACACAAATGATTTCGTCTTGGTGTATCTCGATGATATTTTGGTCTTCTCCAAGACAAGGGATCATGCCAAACATTTGCGATTGGTGCTCGACAAGCTCGAGAGCATCAATTCTATGCGAAGTTTTCCAAATGTGAGTTCGGCTTGATGAAGTTCTTTATCTTGGTCATATCATCTCCGCCAAGGGCATCGCTGTTAATCCCGAGAAGGTGTCTTCAGTTCTGAATTGGGAACCTCCTCAGAATGTCAAGCAGCTCCGCAGTTTTCTCGGTCTTGCAAGCTATTGTCGAAGATTCGTTGAGAACTTCTCCAAGATTTCAAAGCCTCTTTCCAACCTCCTCCAGAAGCATGTCAAGTATGTTTGGACGCCTGAGTGTGATGTCGCTTTCAATACCCTCAAAGAGAAGCTAGTTACAGCTCCTGTCTTGACTCCTCCTGATGAATCCAAGCCATTCGAAGTTTTCTATGATGCTTCCTTGCAAGGTCTCGGTGCTGTGTTAATGCAAGAGAAGAAGGTTGTGGCCTATACCTCTCGTCAGTTGAAGCCCAACGAAAAGAACTACCCCACTCACGATCTCGAGTTGGCGGCAGTTGTGCATGCATTGATAACATGGAGACATCTCTTGTTGGGAAGGAAAGTGGACATATTCACCGATCACAAGAGTCTCAAGTATATCTTCACTCAACCAAACCTCAACCTCAGGCAAACTCGATGGGTCGAAATGATTCAAGAGTACAATCCAAGTATTGAATATACTCCTGGCAAGGCGAATGTGATTGCAGATGCTCGAGCGTAAAGGCTTATTGCAACAACTTAATTCTCAAGCCCTTCCAACGGATCTTTGTGAAGCTTTCCATAAGCTGAATCTTCAAGTTGTTCCTCAAGGCTTTCTTGCCAACCTCATAGTCTCTCCTACTTTGGAAGATCAAATTCGTGAGGCTCAACTTCGGATACCATGGTGAAGAAGGTGAAACGTGGTATTGACAAGGGCATTTCCAAATACAAGTGCTATCGCTTGATGACAAAGATACTCTTTTCTTCGAGGATCGAATTGTGGTTCCCAAAGGCGATCTCGAGAAAAGTCACCATGAATGAGGCACACAATTCCCTCCTATCCATTCATCCCGAAGTACGAAGATGTACCATGACCTCAAGCAGTCATATTGGTGGACTCGAATGAAGCGAGAAATTGCTCAATTCGTGAATGAATGTGATGTCTGAGAAGAGTGAAAGGTAACACCAAAGACCAGCTGGTCTCCTCCAACCTCTTGCTATTCGGAATGGAAGTTTGATCATATCGAGATGGACTTCGTGACTGGATTTCCTAAGTCCAAGCGTGGAAATGATGCTATCTTCGTTGTCATTGACAAGCTTACTAAAGTGGCTCATTTTCTTCCCTGTCAAAGAATCTATCACAGCAGCTCACCGGCAGAGCTATACACCTCGAAATTGTCTCCTTGCACGGTATTCCTCAAATGATCTCTTCAGACCATGGAAGCATCTTCACTTCTAAGTTCTGGGACTCCTTTCAGAAGGCCATGGGCACCAACATTCGTTTCAGCACAGCTTTTCATCCTCAAACAAGTGGCCAAGTCGAGCGAGTCAATCAAATCCTTGAAGATATGCTCAGGGCTTGTGTCATCTCCTTTGGCATGAAGTGGGAAGAATGTCTTCCATATGCCGAGTTCTCCTACAACAACAGCTTCCAAGCGAGTTCGGGCAAGGCCCCATTTGAAATTCTCTATGGCGAAAGTGCCGTACTCCTCTCAATTGGTCCGAGATGTGAACGCCAACTTCTTGGCAACGACTTGATCACGAAGTCAAGAAATGTGCAAAGTCATTCGTGAGAATCTCAAAGCGCGCATAATCGCGCTGGAAGGGCTATTATGATGACAAGCACCGTGATGTGGTTTTGAAATCGGAGACCATGTCTACCTCGCGTCTCTCCAATGAAAGGCACTCGCCGCTCGGTATCAAAGGAAGCTTGCCCTAGATACGTGGGTCCTTTCAAGATCATTGGCAAAAGAGGCGATCTCGCCTATCAACTTGAGCTTCCATCCAACTTTGCAAACGCACGATGTGTTTCACGTGTCACAGCTCCGCAAGTGCTTCAAGATTCCTGAGCGCACTATCAACTTTGAAGAAATTGACCTCCAAGAAGATCTCTCTTATCATGAGCACCCCGTTGCTATTCTTGAAGAAACCGAGCGCAAAACTCGCAACAAGTCAATCAAATTCCTGAAAGTAAAGTGGTCACACCATTCCGACCGAGAAGCCACCTAGGAGCGCGAGGATCACCTCCGTTCCGAATATCCGGAGTTCTTTCAGTCCTAGATCTCGGGACGAGATCCTCTTGTAGTGGTGGAGTGTTGTAACACCCCGGATGTATCTTTCCATATTTGTAACTCCAACTCTTGCCATTTTCGGATATGTGCTATGATATTCCCTCCGTGGTTGGGTTTTGTTTTCGTTTTGCATTTTGTCCATGTCATGCATCTCATATCATGTCATCATGTGCATCTCATTTGCATACGTGTTCGTCTCATGATTCCGAGCATTTTCCTCGTTGTCCGCTTTTGCAATCCGCACTCCTATGTTCCCGGCGCACCCTCTTGTCCTTTTTCCGTAAAGGGTGTTGAACATTCTCGAATGGACCGAGCCTTGCCAAGTGGCCCTAGTATAGCACCGGTAGACCACCTGTCAAGTTTCGGGTCATTTGGAGTTCGTTTGGTACTCCAACGGTTAACCGCACCCTCGCAAAGGCCTCTTTTGAGTTGCAGCCCAACAACCCTCCAAAACAGCCCAATAACCCATCTAAGTCACCTCCATGCCCTCGGTCGTTCGATCACGATCGTGTGGGCGAAAACTACACCCCATTTGGACACTCCTAGCTCCCTCTACCTCTATAAATAGACCCCTCCCCCGAAAATCCGGATGAAACCCTAAGATTTCCCTCTCCGCGCCGCCGGACACGTCCGGACGGAGCCGGACGCGTCGCCGCGCCGCGCGGGAGACGAACGCAGAGGCGACACGTGGCGCCGCCGCGCTGCAGCCGCCATTGGCCGCCCTTGAGCCGCGCCCGGCCCATGGGTCCGTCCGCCGGCCGCCGCCCACGCCGACCTCGGCCGCGCCATCAGGCCGGCTTGCCGGCCTGCCGCTGCGGCACAAGCCCGCCGCCATCGCGCCGCCGTCCGCGCCCGCCTCCGCGCCCGCGCCCGCCACGGCCGCGCGCCACCGAAGACCCGCCGCCGCGTCCGCCTCCGAAGCCGGACCCGCGGCTGAGCCGCCGCCCTGCCGCCGGCCTCCGCCGCCAAGCCTGCGCCGCCGTCCGCGCCGCCTCAACCGGCCTGCGCCGCTGCCGGCCGGCTGGCGCCGCCTGCCGGCCGCCCTGCCTCTCCTCCTCCGGCCCCGGTCCCTCCTCCGGCGACCCCGAGCAGCGCTCCGGCGAGATCCGATCTACAGGAACTGCCTAGGTTGACTTTTCCCCGACCCCAATTTTCCACTAAGTCTTTTTCTGTGGTAATTTCCTTGCATTTTCAACGCATCACATCTTTGCACCCGTGGCTCCGTTTTGGGTGTATAATATGTCAAATTGTTCGCCTCAAAGAGTACATCATTCCATTCCATTGCATCATTTGCATTTGAGCTCATCTTGATGCACTAAATGCTGTTGGAAGATGGCTTCAGATCGTTAGTTCCAGAATCTTATCAGCTCGAGCGCTTTTGTCATTTTTGCCATGATTTATGTGTGCACCCTATGAACTTGAGTCCTACATGTGAGTTAAACATTGCCATGCCATCTTTCCAGGGGTGTTTGCCATGTATTTTTGTGAGTTATGTGTTGACTAGAACAAGCATGCAAAGTAGGGATGATGATGTTGCTGATTTCAGGAACTTAGTGTTTTCACTAAGTCTTGTCCTGCTGTTATTTTTATGCCATATGTTCATGTTGTTACAGAGAGATCTATGCCCTTTTTGAGCATGATCAGTAAGGGTGTTTTGAACATATGGGTGTGCTCTATCCATCCATGCCTTTGTTGGTATTTATGGAGTAGTCTAGCATGTCATTTTCGTGATCTACGTTTGCTTGAAAATGTTTCCTGGCAGTTTGTTTGCATGAGATTCAATTTTCACGAGGTCGTTGTAGTTGATCCGTGTATGCTATGATGTTGTTCTTGCCATGTATAGCTCCTATGCCAGGTCTTCTTGATGGGTGTATGCTTAGTTTATCATGAGATGCTCTGTAGTGAGTGCATCGAGCTCACGAACATGCCTACTCGTTATCTGTTTTTGCCATGCCCAGTTTTTCTGCTAAGTCTGAAATCTGTAATAAAACTTGCAATGTTTACATGGGTGCCATCTTTTCTTAAGGTCCTTTTTGGCTTATGGTCAGTAAGGGACTATTGATATATGCTTTGAGTAGAATCATGTCATGCCTTGTTTTGCTATTATAAGTTCCTGTAGCATGTTGTTTGCTTGCTCTAAACATGCCTTCTCGATGTTAATTCCTGGCATGTTAGTATTTTCACTAAGTCTGTGAACCTGATATTTTGAGCACTTTCACCATGCTTGTTTGAACATGTTATGATGTGATTTAGCCGTAGCTCAGTGTTCCTCTTTTGTTAAGCATCTCCTGTAGTTCCCTGCCATATGCTTTGTTTTTATGTTGGGGTGATGTAGCATAGTTTCTTGTTGCTTGCTAAGTAGCATCGGGCTGTTAAACGCAGATTTGCGTCATTCTTGTTTTGCTTGTCATTTGCAAACCGTGCATCCGATTCCGGTGATCTTTATATCGATTTCAACCGAAATCATCTCATCTTTCCAGCGGCATACTTGGTTTGCCAAGTTGATGCCCGGTTCATCATTTTCCTTCCGGAGCTCACATATGCATTGCATATCACATCTCGCATCGCATGTCATGTATTGCATCATATTGCTTGTGCATGGTTCCTTGTTTTGATTGTGGTTCCGTTGCTTGTGTTCTTGCTTTGGGTAGAGCCGGGAGACGAGTACGTGAATGAGGAACCTGTTGAGAACGCCTACGAGGATCAAGTCTTCGACAACTCTGAGAACCTTACAGGCAAGATGACCATACCTTCGATATCACTTCTATCTTTGCTTGCTAGATGCTCGCTCTTTTGCTATGCCTATGCTGCGATACCTACCACTTGCTATATATTGTCACCCATATTGCCATGTCAACCTCTAACCATCCATGTCCTAGCAAACCGTTGATTGGCTATGTTACCGCTTCGCTCAGCCCCTCTTATAGCGTTGATAGTTGCAGGTAAAGGTGAAGTTTGTTCCTTGTTGGAACATGGATATTTTGGGATATCACAATATCTATTGTTTTAATTAATGCATCTATATACTTGGTAAAGGGTGGAAGGCTCGGCCTTATGCCTGGTGATTTGTTCCACTCTTGCCACCCTAGTTTCCGTCATACCGGTGTTATGTTCCTTGATTTTGCGTTCCTTACGCGGTCGGGTGATTTATGGGACCCCTTGACAGTTCGCTTTGAATAAAACTCCTCCAGCAAGGCCCAACCTTGGTTTTACCATTTGCCACCTAGCCTTTTTCCCTTGGGTTTTCGCGAGCCCGAGGGTCATCTTTATTTACCCCCCCGGGCCAGTGCTCCTCTGAGTGTTGGTCCAAACTAGAGCACCTGAAAGTGCAACTAATCCCCGGGTGGTTTTGGTAATTAATAACAACATATATATCATTGAACTAATCATTTCTTGAGAATATTTCAGAAAGTTCAGTGATATGGGTATGGCAATGACTGATGATGTGGACCCCTCAAAATGCTAAGGAAAACATTGGCAAAAGCTCAAGACTCCATTTTTGGTTTAGTGATCCAAGATCACATTGAGTCCATAGGAAAGCCAATACTATTAAAGGGGATGAGGTTATGATGATGATCTGGTTGCTCAAAGTGCTTAGTGATTTATCTCTCAAACTATCGCAATCTTTCACTCCAACATAAACCCATAAGTAATCTCGGTCCCACCGATTCCAAACTCAGTCACACCGAGATGAACCACCTCACCATATACCCAAACCCTAAGAATTTCGGATTTTCCGATTCCAAACTCGGTCATACGAAATTGGTGTTGCCAACCTTCAGAACCTTCAGACTCAAATCGGTGTCACCGAGATGAGAAAGTCGGTCCCACCGAGATTGGCAAACCCTAGACTTTGGAAGAATCGGACTAACCGAGATTGTATTTTGGTCCCCGAAAATCCCAACGCTCACAAGATTTGAACTTTCGGTCCCACCGAGTTGTCAACTTCGGTCCGACCGAGATTGGTCAAATGTGTGTAACGGTTGGATTTTGTGTGGAGGCTATAAATACCCTCCACCTCCTCTTCATTCGTGGAGAGAGCCATCGAAAGAACTACCACTCCTACCTTACATTTACGAGAAGAAAACTACCTACCCTTGTGTTGAGATCAAGTTGCTCCACTCCCACCATATGAAACTTGATTTCTAGCCTTCCCAAGTTGCTTTCCACTCAATCCCTTCCTCCACCACAGCCAAATCAGTGAGGAGAGTTGAGTGTTGGCGAGATTATCATTTGAAGCACAAGAGCAAGGAGTTCATCATCACCAACACCATCTATTACCTTTTGGAGGGTGGTGCCTCCTAGATTGGTTAGGTGTCACTTGGGAGCCTCCGTCATGATGTGGAGTTGAACCAAGGAGTTTGTAAGGGCAAGGAGATCGCCTACTTCGTGAAGATCTACCCGAGTAAGGCTAGTCCTCCGTGGGCGTAAGCCATGATGGCATAGACAAGGTTGCTTCTTCATGGACCCTTCGTGGGTGGAGCCCTCCGTGGACTCTCATGGCCGTTACCCTCCGTGGGTTGAAGTCTCCATCAACGTGGATTGACGATAGCACCACCTATCGGAACCACGAGAAAAATCTCCGTGTCTCCAAATTGCGTTTGCTCTTCTCCACCTCTCATTTACTATACGTGCAATTTACTTTCCGCTGCCACAACTCTAGAATTGCATGTGTAGGGTGATACTTGACTTGGTTATCATTGTGAACTTGCTAAGAATCTACTCCAATCAAAAGGCTAAGTTTTTAAGTTGTCAAGTAGTCTAATCACCCCCCCTCTAGACATACTTCCGATCCTACAAGTGGTATCGAGCTTTGGTCTCCATTGGATTGGTTTCATTGCATTGACTCCATAAGCTTGGTTTCACAACCTAGGAGAGTATGGCGCCTAGTGAGGGTAATTTCCGAGAGGTCCTTACTTTGATGGTTCAAATTTTGCTAGTTGGAAGCATAAAATGAAAATGCACATTCTTGGACATAACCCTGCCGCATGGGGCATTATTTGTGTTGGCTTGCAAGGTGAGTTCTTCGAAGAAGGAAAAGTACCGGATCGCGAAGCTACTGCGGATGAGTTGCGGATGTTACAGAACAATGCTCAAGCTTGTGACATTCTCTTCAATGCTTTGTGTCCCGAGGAGTTCAACAAGATCAGCCGTCTTGAGAATGCAAAAGAGATTTGGGATACTTTGGTGAAATGCACGAAGGTACCGAGTCCGTGAAGGAATCAAAGCTAGATGTTCTTCAAGGTCAGCTTGACAAGTTCAAGATGAAGGAAGGTGAAGGAGTCGCTGAAATGTACTCTAGGCTTGCTCTCATCACCAATGAGATGGCAGGCTTAGGAAGTGAGGAAATGACCGACCGATTCATCATCAAGAAGATTCTCAGAGCTTTGGATGGAAAGTATGACACCGTGTGCACTTTGATCCAAATGATGCCAAACAACAAAGATCTCAAGCCTACCGAAGTCATTGGAAGAATTGTTGCTCATGAGATGACACTTAAAGATAAGGAAGAGCTTCACAACAAGTCAAGTGGTGCTTACAAAGCTGCAGTTGAAGCTCCCACAACCTCAAGTGACAAGCTAGTTTCCAATGAAGAGATAAGCCTAATGGTGAAGAATTTCAACAAATTCTACAAGAGTAGAAGCAAGGAGAGAAGCTCAAAGTCTAGATCATATGATGAAAAGAGATCTTCTAGTCGTGATCGAAACTGCTACAATTGTGGAAGACCGGACACTACTCAAATGAGTGTTCGACTCCCACAAGAGAAGAGAAGAATCTCCAAGAAGAAGAAGCTCAAGAGAAGAGTCGCCTCTAAAAGAGAGAAGGAGTAGAGATGATCGTTATGAACGAAGATCCTCTCGGAGAAGCAAGGATTCGGAAAGGAAAGACAAGTCATCAAGGAGCTACACAAGAAGAAAACATCAAGCTCATGTTGGTGAATGGGTTTCGGCTCCGACTCGACAATCACTCCGAAAGAAGCTATCACTCCAACTCCGAATACTGATCAAGATGAAGGTGTTGCGGTCTTGCTCTCGTGTCCTCCAACTCCAACTCCTACGACATATTTGATTCACCAAATGAGGGAATTGGAAGATGCTTCATGGCAAAAGGCCCCAAGGTATCACATCCTGAGTTTATTGACTTTGATAGTGATGAGGATGACTTGCTTGGTGAAGATGAGCTTTTACATGATAAATCTAGTGAGCTTAGTAATGATGAACATGCTAGTAGTCTTTATAGTCGAGAAGAGTCGAATGACAATGCTATGAAGGAGATTGAGCGACTAACTAAAGAACTAAACACTCTTAAGTTAGCTCATGAAACAACTCAAGAAGATCATAGAGAGCTCCTAAGATCTCATGAGAAGCTACGCTCGAGAAGCTCAATCTAGAGCAAGAACATGAGTTTCTAAAAGCTATCAATGATGATCTTCAAAGAAGAGTTCTTCATATCTTGCCAAACGACTTCTCTTGTCTAATTTCTTGCCACCTATCAAAACTAAGCATGACAAGCATAAGAAAAATTCTTCATCTAGTAGTAACAATAATCATGCTAAATCAAATGTTGTTACTTCTAGTAATTCTCTTGATTCCACTAACAATGTTTCAAGCCAAGTTTCACTTGAGCAAGAAAATAGTCTATTGAAAGGGATTATAGAGAAAGGTGTCTACAAGAGTCTTGCGGAAGCAAGAGCTTTGAGGAAATTGTTCGCAAGCAAGGAAGACACGGAAGAATCAAGGAATTGGTTTTGAGCGAAAGTTCAACGCCGAGGGTGTTGAATGGGAAGAAGGTCAATATCCCACTCCAAAGTTCGTTTCTCAAGAGGAGAAGTATGAACCTACTTCTTCCAATGTGGAACAAGCTCAAGATGTCCTTCCACCACAAGACCACAAGCTAAAAGGCAAGGACAAGCTTCAAGAGGAGATTGATGCATTCATTGAAGCACCCAAGGCCATGGTCAAGTGGGTTCCCAAGGCAACTTCAAGTTCTACTTGACAAGCTCAACTACTACCCCAAGGATTCCCATCAAGATGATGTGGATCCCGAAGAAGAAGAACTAGAGAGTTCTTGAGGGTGACTCCGCCAACATACTTCACTCACATTCATTTTGGCAAGGACTTGTGCAATCAACTTCCACATCTTGCACTAGTTCATGGAGTCACAAACCCTCATGTTGGTAAGACAAGGGACAAGGTAATCATTGCTTTCATGGACATCATCTATTGTGTACTTCAATCTATGTCCATGGATATTCTTGTTTGTTCCTTGTGGGACTAACCCATGTAGGTATTGAAAGTGCCGAATCCAAAGGATTGCTCCCAACTCTTGATGATCTTCATCAACATTGAGCATCCACATCTTCAACATCTACATGAAGTCTTCAACGACAACCCAAGGTTAGTTTGACCCTTTAAAAGGGGTTCTCACATCAAGGGGGAGCTTTGCTCTAAAGAAATGAGGCAAAGCATCTTCTAATGATGTGAACACATTAATGCTTTATGGAAAAGTGGTAACCCCACTTGTGCTTAAACGATGAGTATGACCTATGATCAAATGTTCTCATTTGACTCCTAAGTCAATATACTCATATATAGATGACCTAGTCATCGCCAAATTGTGTGCTAGTTGCTAAGTGTTTTGTTTGTGCATGTTTGACACATATTTCATTTGCTATCTTATTGTGTGAGCATGTTGGATGCATGGTTTTATCCATTCGAGGACATCCATTTGTTGCTTTGGTCTTTTGGATTTTTCTTTTGACCAAATGGATGGACAAGAATGCCTAAGTTCCTCCCCTAGCTATCTATGCTTTCTTGTCTCAAACTCTATTCATGCTTATATCACAAACTTTGAACAAGACTTTTTGGACAGACCGAGTGAGGAGCACTCGGAGCCACCGATCCGTCAAAAGCCTAAACTTCCAAAACCTTCTAAGTACTTTCGGTCAAACCGATATACTCAAATCGGACAGACCGAAATCACTTGGATTGATCTAGGTTTTCACCTCGGTGAAACCGAAGTTACAAATTCGGCGTGATCGAAGTGTGTAATCGCACGATTAACCATCTCGGTCCCACCGAAGTTTTCCAACTCGGTCCCACCGACACCGAAGGGTATATATACCCGAGGACAGCGCGTTGATTACTTCTTCAAACGCTCCGCCCTCAAACCCTTATTGCCGTCGCCTTGGTCTCCGGATCGTCTCCGCCGTCACTGTCGCCCCGCGCTGGTCTCCATCGCCGTCAGCGGTCTTTCTCATCGCGCCGTTGCCGCCGTAGTGAAGCTCCACCGCATTGGGTGAGTTTCATCCCTCTCGTGCTTCAAACCGCTGATTCAATGCACGATAGGCTTTGCCTAGATTCTTGCCAAGATTGTAATCCTTCTATCCAACAGATTAGATCATAGAACAAAATTCGAGTGAAAATTTTAGGGTTAGGTTTCCGCCGAACACATCTCGGTGTGACCGATTCTGCATTATCGGACTGACCGATTTGGCCTCTGGTCATTGCACTGCACTTTTCGGTGAAACCGAGTTGTGCAAATCGGTAAGACCGAAGTGAAGATTTAGTGAAACCCTAGTGGTCTCGGCTAGACCGAAACCCATTTCGGTCCAACCGAAAGTGGTGTATATGGTCTGTTTAGACACTTCGGATTCACCGAATCTATAGACTCGGTCAGACCGAAATGTATTCTGTGAAAACCTAAAACTAATGTTTGAACTCATTCTTTTTGCAAAATCCTCTGCAGTTTGTGATAACTCTTCTATTCTGCCTATACCTATTCTATTCACAGGTTGTCAGTCATGTCTAATGGAAGTGACAGTCAGAACAGGTCTGAGTTGCCAGTTGAGATTCCAGAGGCAGCTACAAGTCCTGAAGAAAGCAGTTTTTCAGATGATGGAGAGAGAAGCACTCCAAGTGGACTGCCTGCAGCTGCCACCAGGGCCAGGAAGAAGAGGAATTCTGATGAGGAGGATTTTGACTTTGTTGCAGATGAGGAGATAACTTCAAAGCCAAAAAGGCAAGTGGATGCCAAGGGCTATCAAGGGAAACAGACAAAGAAAGGCACCAGCAAGGTGAAGAAATCCATTGTTGTACGAAGCTCAAGATGGAAGAAGAAACCTCCAAAGAAGATCAAGAAAACTTCCAAGAGGAAGAGGCTAGTTCATGAAGAAGTCGATGATGATGATTACGATGAGGAAGCACCTCAGCCTCCTCAGAAGCAGAAGTTGATGGGAGATGCCATCAGGGCAGGAGCACCCACAAAAGCTAAGCCATCAGTTCAAGCAAAGGCAGCCCAAGCCAAACCTGCTGCCAAGCCAAAGAAAACTGTGAGGAACATACCTGCTTCAGAGAAGAAGAAGGACAATGTGCCACCTGCAGAATCTGATGAAGAGGCACATGTTTTGCTAAAGCTCGCATGAAATTGCAGTTCATAATGATGCTCATCCTCGAGCAGAAAATATGAAGGAGAGAAAGGACAAAGGTCTCAGGCTATGGAGGCAAGTTGATCCATATGCCACCAGGAGAAGAACAGCAGTTGACCCAAGATTCCACACCAGAGAGCAACAAGACTTTTATGAGGCAGTGCTCATGGATAAGAAGCCAATTGTTCTTGACACCAGATATGTAGATCGGGATTACATCGACAGTGAAGGAGCACAGAGACTATTTCCCACATGTGCATGAAAGCTTCACTGCTTGTGGGATTGCAGAGTTTGTTGGTCAGAAATTGACTGCTTGGAATGATGAGATGATCATGCAGTTCTATGCCACCGCACACTTCTATCCAGATGGCAGAATTGTATGGATGATAGAAGGGCAGAGATTTCATTCAACAGTTGAAGAATGGAGAGCGTTGCTGAATGCACCAGTCTCAAGGGATGATGACATTGATGTCTATGGCATTCCGAAGAAGAATCACGAGTCAATGAGGAACATGTACAATGAGGTACCTGAGAAGGATGTTGAGATATGGAAGCTTGGTTCAGTCTATTATCTTCAGGCAGGTCTCCCTACCACCAATACCATTCTGAGGCATACTTTGATGCCCAAGTCAGGAGACCACCGCATGATAAGAGGGTATTCTATCAACATGCTGCACATTCTAGATCAGAAGACACCTTTTAAGGTGATGGACCTGATAGTAGAGACTATCAAGAGGACAGCAGCAGACCAGAAGAGGTCGTGTGGGTTTGCTCCGCATATTCAGATGCTCATCAATGCCAAGTTTGGCACGGACACCTACCTGTTGGATAGACCCCACTTGCCATTGCAGCCTGAACACGAAGATAATGAGATTGTGATGACTGCAGATGCTCCCACATCTGTCGAAGGACATGCTAAGTCTGAAGCTGCCAAACAAGCTAAAGCTGAGAAGGAAGCAGCAGCAAAGCCCAAGAGCGTTGCAGAACAACTTCTTGAAGCCACTCAGAGAATTGAGCTACGCCTGGCCAGCATAGTGCAGTCTCAGGAGAGCCTTGAGAGGATAGTTGAAGATAAGTTCCATGCTCACGGACGCAAGTCGATCAAGTGCAGGTCACCGTCAACAAGCTTGAGGCGACATTGAGGAAGCGAAGAGGAGAAGGCAGAACTCATGAGGGAGATGGAAGGTGATATGGTTCAGATGACTATGAGCAGCTGCTGCAGTGCCCACAAAGCCCAGATCAGCTGCTATTCCGAGGTCGACCTGTGGCTACTACATCAGCACCACCTACAGCTCCGTCGGCCCAAAGACCAGCTCCAAGATCCACTCCTCCAGCTCCACAGACTTCAGAAGCTTTGCAGATGCAGCTATCTCCACTCCATCGACGCAGACAGGAGCCGCCAGCAGAGTCCCGAGTGACGATTAGCTCTATACCTTTCGAACTTTTTGGTAACTTGTTGCCAAAGGGGGAGAAATTGTATAGATCATAGGGCTTCGAGAGAGAGAGTGCTCGTTTTTGCTCTTTCGTTTGCGGTTTTCCTTGAGATACTTTTGAGTTCTTTGAGACATTTCGTGTGTTTGATACTACGTTTGCTCGATCTTGATGAGTGCTTGATCATACTGTGCTTAATGTGTGCTTGATGCTTATCATATTCCATTCATATCTTGTATGATCACTTACTCATGTCTTGGTGATTGGGTGCATGTTATTCATTCTTATCATTTTGTGCGCTCCACCAAGATGTATGTGACATGGAAGAGTAACCCATGATCCTAATCGATTGTGCATTTGCATTCAAACGCAAATCTTAAATAATGCACAAATTTAGGGGGAGCTCTTGCTTATCACATACCTCTCAAAGCGATTTATGTTATTCATTGATTATATCATTTGTCGAAGCTTTGATCTATATGTTGTCATCAATTACCAAAAGGGGAGATTGAAAGTGCAACTAATCCCGGGTGGTTTTGGTAATTAATAACAACATATATATCATTGAACTAATCATTTCTTGAGAATATTTCAGAAAGTTCAGTTGATATGGGTATGGCAATGACTGATGATGTGGACCCTCAAAATGCTAAGGAAAACATTGGCAAAAGCTCAAGACTCCATTTTTGGTTTAGTGATCCAAGATCACATTGAGTCCATAGGAAAGCCAATACTATTAAAAGGGATGAGGTTATGATGATGATCTGGTTGCTCAAAGTGCTTAGTGATTTATCTCTCAAACTATCAGCAATCTTTCACTCCAACATAAACCCATAAGTAATCTCGGTCCCACCGATTCCAAACTCACCACACCGAGATGAACCACCTCACCATATACCCAAACCCTAAGAATTTCAGATTTTCCGATTCCAAACTCGGTCATACCGAAATTGGTGTTGCCAACCTTCAGAACCTTCAGACTCAAATCGGTGTCACCGAGATGAGAAAGTCGGTCCCACCGAGATTGGCAAACCCTAGACTTTGGAAGAATCGGACTAACCGAGATTGTATTTTCGGTCCCACTGAAAATCCCAACGCTCACAAGATTTGAACTTTCGGTCCCACCGAGTTGTCAACTTCGGTCCGACCGAGATTGGTCAAATGTGTGTAACAGTTGGATTTTGTGTGGAGGCTATAAATACCCTCCACCTCCTCTTCATTCGTGGAGAGAGCCATCGAAAGAACTACCACTCCTACCTTACATTTTCGAGAAGAAAACTACCTACCCTTGTGTTGAGATCAAGTTGCTCCACTCCCACCATATGAAACTTGATTTCTAGCCTTCCCAAGTTGCTTTCCACTCAATCCCTTCCTCCACCACAGCCAAATCGGTGAGGAGAGTTGAGTGTTGGGGAGATTATCATTTGAAGCACAAGAGCAAGGAGTTCATCATCACCAACACCATCTATTACCTTTTGGAGGGTGGTGCCTCCTAGATTGGTTAGGTGTCACTTGGGAGCCTCCGTCATGATGTGGAGTTGAACCAAGGAGTTTGTAAGGGCAAGGAGATCGCCTACTTCGTGAAGATCTACCCCGAGTAAGGCTAGTCCTCCGTGGGCGTAAGCCATGATGGCATAGACAAGGTTGCTTCTTCGTGGACCCTTCGTGGGTGGAGCCCTCCGTGGACTCGCATGGCCGTTACCCTCCGTGGGTTGAAGTCTCCATCAACGTGGATTGACGATAGCACCACCTATCGGAACCACGAGAAAAAATCTCCGTGTCTCCAAATTGCGTTTGCTCTTCTCCACCTCTCATTTACTATACGTGCAATTTACTTTCCGCTGCCACAACTCTAGAATTGCATGTGTAGGGTGATACTTGACTTGGTTATCATTGTGAACTTGCTAAGAATCTACTCCAATCAAAAGGCTAAGTTTTTAAGTTGTCAAGTAGTCTAATCACCCCCCCCTCTAGACATACTTCCGATCCTACAGCACCGTGCGGGACCATTCCTTGGCAACTTGGATTACGTCGGTACCTGTACGCTTAGCTTATCCGGTGTGCCCTGAGAACGAGATATGTGCAGCTCCTATCGGGATTTGTCGGCACAGACAGGAGGAGGTCTTGCTGGTTTAGTTTTACCATTGTCGAAATGTCTTGATGTCTTAGGGATACCGAGTCTGATCGGAGTGTCTTGGGTGAAGGTTTATTCCTTCGTTGATCGCGAGAGCTTGTTATGGGCTAAGTTGGGACACCCCGCAGGTATTATCTTTCAAAGCCGTGCATGCGGTTATGAGGCAGATGGGAATTTGTTAATGTCCGGTTGTAGAAAACCCGAAGTTGACCTTAATTAAAATACATCAACCGTGTATGTAACCGTGATTGTCTCTTCTCGGCGGAGTCCGGGAAGTGAACACGGTGTTGGAGTTATGTTTGACGCAGGTTGCTTAGGATCACTTCTTGATCACTACTAGCTTCGCGACCGTGCTTTGCTTCTCTTCTCGCTCTCTTTTGCGATGTAGCCACCATATATGCTAGTCACTTGCTGCAGCCCTTCCTTTTACACCAGCCTTCCCTTAAGCTTAATTAGTCTTGATCTCGCGGGTGTGAGATTGCTGAGTCCCTGTGGCTCATGATTCTACCAAAAGCAGATCACGGTACGGTGATGCAGTCTTGATGGCGAGCCCGAGCTGAAGTGGGAATATGATGAGGCCCTTGGTCGATACTATGTTTCATTTCGCACGATTAGTAGTGGAGCCCAGTTGGGGCGATCGGGGATCTGCGTTGCATGTGGGGTATTCTTCTTTTATTTTGGTTCCGTAGTCGGACCTTGAGTGTAATCTGAATGATGGATGTTCATTTATGTATTGTGTGAAGTGGCGACTGTAAGCCAACTATGTATCTCTTTCCCTTATGTATTACATGGATTGTGCGAAGATTACCTCACTTGCGACATTGCTTTCAATGCGGTTATGCCTCTAAGTCGTGCTTCGACACGTGGGAGATATAGCCGCATCGAGGGCGTTACATTTGATCTATGACAGATTGTGGAAAATGGATACACCATTCTGTAACCGAATGATCTGACTATCGATGATAAAGCAAATCTACAGTTGGATGCTAAAGCAAAAGATATCATCTGTTGCAGTCTGTCTAAAGACATTTTTCTTTGATTCCGAAAGCTTGACACTGTGAAGCAAACCTGGGATGCCATAAAAATGCTCATGAATATTTCATTGTCAGAATGGATCCCCACACACAAATGCTTTGTGCCATGTTCACTGGTTTCAGAACCTTGCGAAAGAAAAGTGTTATGGAACTCACTGACCGATTGACAAACATTGTCGAAAGGCTACATCAGGGAGGAGTAACTGATATCACCGATAGAGATTTAGTCAACAAGCTTCTGAGTGCTCTTAACGCCAGCTTTGATCCCATCGTAGCTGAAATCAAGCAAAGACCTGACTATGAAGAACTTCACTATGTTGAGATCCTGACGCTGTTGTCCCTTCGCGAATAAAAGATGGAGCTTGAAAAAGCATATCAAGAATCTTCTTCGGAAGGTGAGGGAGAAATCGTTCCTCAATATGGTAGTGAACAAGAAGAAGGATAAGACATTGAAAATCAACACAGCATCACAAGGGAACTTGAAATGCTCACAGAAAGGCTAAGTGATCACAGAAGACAAGATCTTTGCCTCACAAACGATGAATGTGACTTGCTTGAATCTTCAAGAAGAAGGTTACCTCTGAAAGAAATGAAGTGCTTCAAGTGCAAATTATATGGTCACCTCATAGCTGATTTCCCATGTTGGGAAAGGCCAAGCAATAGATGGAAATATCTTCATACAATGGATTCACTCGAATGGATCATCATACTAATCTCCCGAAGAAAAATGAATATCCATCATCATATTCTTCAACGAGACCAGTCACTGATGTTCAAGTCAAAGATACAATTGAATCCAACATAAAGAAAATATCTCAGCTGAACAGAGTCTTCACTGACATGAGAATGCATTCTGAAGATGATACATCCGATTCGGACTCCGATGATGAAGAGCGTCAAAGAAGGATAGGAAGGAGCAATGCCTTCATTGCGTATGAATCGTCAGACAACTCTTGAACCAGATGTTGATGATGACGATTCAAGTGATGATGAACCAATCGCCTTCTATCTCATGGCAAAATCCTCAAAGGACTAGATATCGGCAAAACACCCAAAATCCATGAATGGTTATTCTCCTGAATACATTGCTTATGCTAAACTTGTAAAGATGCCAAAATCTCAACAAGATGATCTTGGAATGCTTGAGAGAAATCTTAGGAAAACTGAAGGATTACTGGTCTAAGAGATGGAGAAGAATCAAAAGTTGATCGAGGAGCAAGATACTTTTTCATCAACTATTGACGATCTTACTAATCGATATGATTCCTTTATAGTTGACTACGAGAGTTTATCAGAAGAACTCATTAACAGGAATCAAGAACTCATGTAACTGAAAGAATCTCATAACAAGATGGTGTTCGAAAAATCTTCTCTCTTCACCTAGCAATCTACTTGTCTTCCTGATAATTTTGTTCCTCCATGCTTAAAATGCCTAGAAGGTAGCAATGCTTATTCACCTGCTGAAACTTCAAATGCTAGCATCAAAAATATTGCGGTAGTTACGAATGAAATCTCTAACCCCTCTTTCGAGGAATATGCTTGTATTGCTGATGAAAATTGCAGGCTAAAGGACTTGCTTGAGATAGGAATGCTAAGAAGCCGAAAAGGGCATCAAACCCTATGTGATGTGCTTAAGAAGTCAATACTGCACGAAAATCCTCGAGAGGAAGGCTTGGGTTTCGAAAGGAAACTCAACGTTGATTGAACTTACTGGACTCCCGAGCAATATCCTCGAAAGAGCACTACAAAAAAATACACTTCCATGATGATACGTGTTTTTCATAGTAGGTCACGTTTTCTGTCATGCATGTACATCCATGATGATTTTATGATAGAATCAAGATAGTCATACCTATGCTGTCGTAGAAGTGTTCCATGACAATACCAAAATTTTCATCACAGAAATGTCCACTTCCATGACGATAAATGGCGCGTCATGGAAGTGTTTTCATCAAGGGTAACTGACACGTGGCATCCATCGTAACGGGTCATCGTTAAGCTATCGGGTTCCGGTTTTGATCCGGCAACCCGTTAACAGCCCGGACCAATGGGGATTTTCCACGTGTAAAATTCTGATTCGCCGAAGTATCCACGTCGGTGCTCAGCGTTGGGATAGATGTCGTCCACTTATTGGACGAGAGGTGCCAATGATACGTCGACACGTGGGACGACCCAACAGTGGCGCATTCAGGTGACAAGGCCGGCCTGTTTGACTTGGTCAAAAGGTAGCGGGTCAGCCCATTGAAAGCATGTTAACGACTTGTTCGTATATAGCCCATTTAGATCCTGCTAACTCACGGCTCGTTATGGCCTATCTGAATTAGGCCCAGTACCTGCATCTGGGCCGTCCAATATGATCCCAGCCCATTGTAACTTCCGGCCCATGTATGGCCCATGACGTCTTTCGGCCATATGAGGCCCTATGTAACTCTTGGCCCATTAGTGGCCGTGGTGACACTGGCCCATAATGAACAGTGTATGGCTTTATACCCATTAACGGCACATTATTCCATTGGGCCCTTTCCAGCCCGTGTGATCTTTGGCCTTTTAAGGCCCATTTATTCTTAGGCCCATTTTCAGCATTTCCTTACTTCCGGTCTGTTACTGGACTGTTCCACTTGCGGGCCAAATGCAGCCTGTGCTTAAAGTTGGCCCATTTGTGGCACGTTAATCCGTTGGGCTGTTTTCTTAGCATCATCAAATATGGACCGTTTAAGCCCGTTATACATATCGGCTATTAACGGCCCGTTATGATCAGGCCATAAACAAACAATTTCCACTCTAGCCCATTTACGGCCCATATTACGGTCCTTTATTGGTCCATGAATAGTACGACCTGGATTCTAACACCCGCACAAGTCCCATTGATCCTACGGCCTGTAGGAGGCCCATGGTCACTACATAACGGTCTATGGTTATTATGGCCTAGTTTTAAAACATATTTTATTGTTGCCACTAAGCAAACCGTGGAAAAAGAACTGCAGTGACTACAACCAAACAAATAAACAAGACAATAAGGAAATAAATAAGCAAGCAACTTACACTAGGCTATTATGGCTATTACACATATTACATACACTGGGCATCAAAGTTCGCCACCAGTGCAAATATAGGGAACAAAGCAGCATATTACATACACTGGGCGTCTAAATTGGCCACTAGTGCAAATAAACGAGCGGCAGCAAAACAAATCCATAACTAAAACCACTTCACAAGAGCTCAAGAAACGCTATCCTGGGTATCCACCATGCTGGCAATAAGCTTAGCAGGCTTATTAGCTTTCTCCTGTTTGCCGCTAAAATCCTCCAATGCTTGTTGTTGCACCAGAAAGTATGTATCTGAATTCTCCAGGGACTTCCTTTGTCCTTCAGCTTCTGGTCGTAGCACAACTGATCGATGTCTTTCCGCTTGCAGTTGAGACTCAAGAAACCGAATCGATTCAAACAGTGAGTTCGAAGATCTTGTGCCAGCAGTAGTGGCCAGTAACTCGAACACTACATCAAGATACGACTTTGGGATTGTCTCACTATCTTCAGGATAGTTTTCCTTAGCTATTTTACTAGCGTTGTTGGAGACCAACAATGATGTCGGTACTCTTCCCAAGTATTTTGTCAGCATTCTAAAAGAAGAAACAAGCAGACGCACAACATGTTTAGCATGTAGAATATGAAACTCATTTTGATGAACTAGTTCAGTAGTAAGGTGGACATGATTAAACTACCAAGTCTTCTATTGCCAAGTAGTAAGTACATAATAAAAGCAGCAAACAAACATATATCCATGTCCTATGGTCACTACATTGTCTTGTGATACATCTCCATCGTATCTACTTTTCCAAACACTTTTGCCCTTGTTTTATACTCTAAATTGCATGATTTGAATGAAACTAACCCGGACTGCCGATATTTTCAGCAGAATTGCCATGGTGCTATTTTTGTGCAGAAATAAAAGTTTTCGGATTGACCTGAAAATTTACGGAGAATATTTTTGGAATATATGAAAAATATTGTCAAAAAAAATCAACCAGAGAGGGCCCACCCATTGGCCACAAGCCTGGGGGAGCCCCCCCGGGGCGCGCCTAGGTGGCTTGTGGGCCCCCTGGACCTCCTCCGACCCTAATTCCAACACTATATATTCACAGCCGGAGAGAAAAAAATCAGAGAGAAGGATTCATCGTGTTTTGGATACGAAGCCACCGCCGCCTTCTATTCTTCATCGGGAGGGCTGGTCTGGAGTCCGTTCGGGGCTCCGGAGAGGGGGGTTCGTCGCCATCATCATCACCACCAACCTTCCTCCATCACCAATTTCATGATGCTCACCATCGTGCGTGAGTAATTCCATCGTAAGCTTGCTGGACGGTGATGGGTTGGATGAGATCTATCATGTAATCGAGTTAGTTTTGTCAGGGTTTGATCCCTAGTATCCACTATGTTCTGAGATTGATATTGCTATGACTTTGCTATGCTTGATGCTTGTCATTAGGGCCTGAGTGCCATGGTTTCAGATCTGAACCTGTTATGTTTTCATGAATATATTTGTGTTCTTGATCCTATCGTACAAGTTGTAGACACCTATTACGAGCTATGATCCGCATACCCCAAGGTGACAATAATTGGGATTCTTTCTGGTGATTACCGTAGTTTGAGGAGTTCATGTATTCACTAAGTGCTAATGCTTTGGTCCGATTCTCTATTAAGAGGAGGCCTTAATATCCCTTAGTTTCCATTAGGACCCCGTTGCCACAAGAGGGCAGGACAAAAGATGTCATGCAACTTCTTTTCCATAAGCATGTGTGACTATATACGGAATACATGCCTACATTATGTTGATGAATTGGAGCTAGTTCTGTGTCACCGTAGGTGATAACTGTTGCATGATGAATGCCATCTGACATAGTTATCCATCACTGATCCATTGCCTACGAGCTTTTCACATATTGATCTTTGCTAAATTACTTTGTCGTTGCCATTGTTACCATCGCTACAAAATTGCTACTGTTACTTTTACCACCGTTACCGTTACTTTCGTACTACTTTGCTACTAAAAACTTTGCTATAGATATTAAGTCTTTCGGGTATGGTTGAATTGAAAACTCGTCTGCTAATACTTGGGAATATTCTTTGGCTCCCCGTATGTCAAATCAATAAATTTGGGTTGAATACTCTACCCTCGAAAACTGTTGTGATCCCCTATACTTGTGGGTTATCAAGACCTTTTTCTGGTGCCATTGATGGGGAGCATAGCTCTATTCTGTGAGTCACTTGGGATTTATATCTGGTGATCACTATGAGGAATCTGAAAGACAACAAAACTAAGATTTATCCCTCTACTGTGAGGGGAGGTAAGGAACTGCCATCTAGCTCTGCACTTGATTCACCTTCTGTTTTGAGTAGCTTGCGACACCACCACCTGCTATTATTTCTGATATGTCACAAGTAATTGATGATGCTACTTCTGATATGCATGATGCTTATGATGATACTACTACTTTGCTTGATAATACTATGCCACTTGGTGAATTTCTTGATGAACAACTTGCTAGAGTTAGTGCTGAAACTGATGATATTTCTGAAATAAATGAAATTATTGACACTGAACACTTTGAAACTACTGGTAGACCTAGCTCTCCTAGATATGAATTGCCTGTTATACCTGAGGGTTATCTTATGGATGGATAGGTAGCTAGGGACTTTCTTGCTTGTAAGGATAGAGATGATCAAAGGAAACTACTATGCAAGTGGAAAGAAAAATCTTTGAATACTAGAATGCAATATGATCCTAAGTTTGCTACTTCACCCATCTTTGTTACTGATAAGGATTATGAATTCTCTGTCGATCCTGAGTTAATTACTTTGGTTGAATCTGATCCTTTCCATGGTTATGAATCTGAAACTGTTGTGGTAGATCTTACTAAATTAAATGATATAGCCACCCTCACTACAAGAATTAGGCACTTTGCCGTTCGCCATGGTTGATGGCAAAGGCCTTTGCTGTCAGCCAGTAGACGGCAACATGTCCGGCTGAATAAGCTATGGGAAAGATGCAAAGGCCTTTGTCGTCTGCTGGCAGACGTCAAAGAGCCTGGACGGCGCACGTGGCAGCTTAGGCCCGTTAAGGGGTTAACGACGTGCTTTGCTGTCAGCTAGCAGACGACAAAGATGCAAAGGTCTTTGCCGTCAGCCAGCTGATGACAAAGCTGCCAAATAGGCCAGCCCAGTGCACCCAGGTTGCACAGGTAGCTGCCATGTGTCAGCTTTGCCATCTGCTGGTAGACGGCAAAGACCTTTGTCGTCAGCCAGCCGACGACAAAGTGGTTGTATAGCCCCTATTTTTCTGTTTTTCTTAAATTCATTCAATTTGACAAAATTCCATAGATACACACACACACACATTTCAGAATAATTTCAACAAGCATACCAACAATAAGTTTCCAACGTACTCCCTCTGTTCCTATTTACTCGTCATGGTTTTAGTTCAAATTTGAACTAAAACCACGCCGAGTAAATCAAAACGGAGGGAGTACAAGTTTCAAACTACATATCCAACATACAATGGTTTCCAACAATATATCAAAAACAAGTTTCCAATATATCTGCAAATTAGAAGAAGACTAGCTTTTCTTAAGATCTTCACTCCTCCTTCTTCTTCTTCTCCATCATCTTGATGCGCTTAGAGCGGCGAGGAAGTGGGATGGACTCCTCTACCACAATTGGCATGGTCTTGTCGTCCACAGCTGTGGGATCACCAACGCCACCACCATCGTGTGGTCATCGTCAGGCACCACCACCATCGCGAGGCCATCTTCAGGCACCACTGTCACTAGCTCATTGTCAGTCGCCACCATCGCGAGGCCATCATCAGCCAACACCATCACGTGGCCATCGTCAGCCACCACCATACACTACAAAAAAAATACACTTCCGTGATGATACGTGTTTGTCACAGTAGGTCGCGTTTTTTGTCATGCATGTACATCCATGACAAATTTATGACAGAACCAAGATAGTCATACATGTGCTGTCATAGAAGTGTTCCATTACATTACCAAAATTATCATCATGGAAGTGTCCACTTCCATGATGATAAATCGCACGTCACAGAAGTTCTTTCGTCAAGGGTGACCGACACGTGGCATCCACCGTAATGGAATGCCGTTAAGCTATCGGGTCGGGTTGTGGATCCGATAACCGTTAACAGCCCCGACCAATGGGGATTTTCCACGTGTAAAATCATCATTGGCTGGAGGAAACACGTGTCGTCTCACCGTTGGGACAGATGTCATCCACTCATTGGACAAAAGGCGCCTATGATACGTCGACACGTGGCACGGCCCAACAGAGGCCCATTCCTGTGAAAAGGCCGGCCCGTTTGACTTGGTCAAAAGGTGGCGGGCCGGTCCATGGAAAGCCTGTTAACGGCATGTTTGCATATAGCCCATTTATAGCCCGCTAACCCAAGGCCCGTTATGCCCTATCCGAATTAGGCCCAGTAGCGTCATCTGGGCCATCCAATATGATTCCATCCCGTTTTCGCTTCTGGCCCATGTATGGCCCATGACGTTTTTCGGCCCATATGAGGCCCTATGTAACTCTTGGCCTATTAACGGCCCGTGGTGAAACTGGCCCGCAATGAACAGTGTATCACTTTACACCCACTAACGGCCCATGGTGAAACCGCCCGTAATGAACAAAGATATCACTTTATACCCATTAAGGGCCCGTTATTGAGTTGGGCGTTTCAAAGAAATGTTATATTTCGGCCTTCTCGAGCCCATTTATTCTTGGGCTCATTTCAAAGATTCGTTTACTTACGGCCCGTTCGTCATTTTCGCTTGTGGGCCAAATTCAGCCCGTGGTTACATCAGCCCGTTTGTGGTCCGTTAATACGTTGGGCCGTTTTCATAGCGTCATCAAATACGGCCTATTAACGATGGCCAGTTATGGTCAGACGGCCCATATAAGGCCCATTGATCATACGGCCCGTAGAAGGCCCATCGTTTCTACGGCCTGTAGAAGGCCCATTGTTTCTACGACCTGTAGAAGGCCCATTGTTCTAAGGTCCGTAGAAGGCCTACTGTTTCTACGGCCCGTAGAAGGCCCACTGTTTCTACGGCCCGTAGGAGGCCCAGTGTCACTACAGTAAATATTAGCCCATGGTTATTGTGGCCTAGTTTTGAAAAGAACTGCACTGACTACAAGCAAACAAATAAACAAGACAACAAGGAAATAAATCAGCAAGAAATTTATGCTAGGCTATCACGGCTGTTACACATATTACATCCAGTAGGCATCAAAGTTCGCCACCAGTGCAAATATAGGGAACAAAGCAGCGTATCATATACACTGGTTGTCAAAGTTGGGGACCAGCGCAAATAAACGCCGCAGCAAAACAAATCCAGAACTGAAACCACTTGAAGATCTCAAGAAACAATATCACAGGTACCCATAATGTTTGGCAAGATGCTTAGCAAGCTTATTAACTTTCTCTTGTTTGGCGGTTAAATCCTCCGGTAGCTTCTTTGTTGCACGGAAAATATGCATCTGAATTCTCGCAGGACTTCCTCGGTCCTTGACTTCTGTCGCAAAGACATCGATCGATGTCTTTCAACTTGAAGTTGAGACTCAAGAAGACGAACCGATTCAGCAGCTAGTTCAAGAGCTTGTGTGCAGTAGTGGCGAAGAATCGAACACTACATCAAGACAGGACTTTTGGGTTCCCTCACTGTTGTCAAGATAGTTTTTATCAGCTTTCTTGGAGACCAACAGGGATGTCTCACTATCTTCAACCTTATCTGCATTACTTCCTTTACCATTGGATAACGCGGTACTGTTCTCCAATACTTTGTCCGCATTCTATAAGAGAAACAAGCAGACACATCGCATGTTTACCATGTTGTATATGAAACTCATTTCGGTAAATGAGTTTAGTAGTAAAGTGGATAGGATAACAACATGAAACAAACATATATGTATGTGCCATGGTCACTTTATGGTCTATATCATTCTAGTTTTTGTTGCCAAATCAAGATAGAGACACAGTTTAAATAATATTTGTTCAAGACAAAGTAGAATAGACAGAATATAAGTGTGGGTAACTATAGAGCAATAACAACACTTGTAATGTGCATGACATGAGAACATAATTGTTTATTCAATTGAAACTGAAATCAACATAGAGCAGGTTACAACAGCAAACCAGTTAAAGAAACAGGTTTAAAACATACCTGTTGCGCCATTGGAGTATCAATTCCATCCTTCAAAATTGAAAATAGTTGGTATGAGTAAATACAGTAATGCAAGAGCAAAGGAGTATGAATCATAGCTACAGAACCTGACCTGAGAACAAATCTTCTTCTCCTTTAAGCGTTGAGTTGGGATTCAGAGTGGTGGTCCTCGTGCTTTGGGCATTGCAGTTCCCTTACTAACCGCTCGTGTTTGGGTGCTCTGTGGTGGAGACGGTGTTGTGTCAACTGGAACTGGGTTACTAGCTGCCGGGGTTGGGGTTAGAAGGGGTGTAGCTGGTTATGTGTGGGTAGGGGTATAATCTAAGAGATTCTGGGATATGTGTGCTGGATCTGGTCTTTGGGCAAGTACAATCGTGGTTCTATCTGCATCAACTGGTAGCACTATCTTTTCTGAAGACCGTGTTGTTACTCCCTTAGATACTGCCATCACGCTCTCCAATTCAAACGGCTGATAAACAAGAAAAGTAATTGAAAGTATAGACATTGTATGATAGACATGCGCAATGGATAGTGGGGAATAAAAGAGGGCATGAAATAATTCATATTTATGTTGTCTAACCAAACAGGATAGCATGACACAATTTGACATATAAGATGGCTAACTAAACAGGATAGCATGACACAATTTCACATTATGATGGCTAACTAAAAAAGATGGAAAGACATAGTTCAAAATATGAGACTATGTAAACAGGATGACATGACATAACTATATAATGTGTTTATTAAATAGGTTGGCATGCCATAATTCACATACATTCATGGATAGAATGCCATAATTCTAAATATGATGATTGTAAACACTAAACAGGATGAGATGATATAACTATATGATGTCTTTATTAAATGGGTTGCCATGCCATAATTCAGATATATGATGTGTACGTACTATATATGTAAACATGATGGCATGATATAATTAAAATATATGATTTATATAATAAGCAAGTAAGCAGATGGCAATCTCTATATGATGTAAAAACTAAGCAATGCAAGACAACATGCATGACATGGGTAATATAACCCTGCCAAGTTTGAGCATAGACCTCAGGGGGGAAATAGGACTAGTCATCAGTCTCTGAATCCTCCTTTGAGGAGCTCTATGTAGCCAGCAAGATGTCTACTTCAGCAGGTAGCATTATCTGTCTTAATACCTTGTTTTCACTCGAGATACTTCCATCACCGCTTCAAATGGCTGATGCACAGGAAGAGTAGTTGAATATACAAACGTTGTCGACAAATGGAACACGTAATACAAAAAAATGATAGCATGATATAATTCACATACATGATGATTGGCTAAACAACATGGCATTGCATAATTCACATATATAATGCCTTTGCAACAAGATAGCATTGTATAATTCACATATATAATGTTTTGCAACAAGATGGCAATGCATAATTCACATATATAGTAATTAGACACTGAACAGGTGGCATTCACACAAAGCATGTCTAAACTAATCAAATGGCATAGCAATGCGAGAGACCATACGCATGATATGAGCAACATAACCCTGCCAAGTTAGAGCATACACCTCGGGAATAGCACTGGTCATCTGTCTCTGGATCCTCCTTTGAGGAGCTATCCGTAACCAGTGAGATATGCGCTTCATCAGATAGCATAGTCTGCTCAGAAGACCTTGTTTTCACTCCAGAATTTGGCGTCCCCATGTCAAATGGCTGCACACGAAGAGCAGTTGAATGTACTAACATTGTTGACGAATGTAATATGTAACAAAAAAAGGATGGCCTGATATAATTTACATATAAGATGACTGGCTAAGCAGGATGGCATTGCAAAATTCACATATATGATGCCTGGCTAAACAAGGTGGCGTTGCATAATTCACACAAACGATGAATAAACTAAACAGATGGCATTCACACAAAGGATGTCTAAACTAAGCAAATGACATATTTGATGTATAAAGTAAGCAATGCAAGACACCATATGCATGATATAACCAACATCAGCATGCCAAGTTAGGCGAAGACCTCGGGGGTAAATAGGAGTTATCTTCTCCTTACGAATCCCCTCGAGCAGATATCTTCCTCTCGATTACAATCCGAAATCGTGGAGGGGCTGCCTTTGCGCCTACCATGGGCGACGTCGCATGAAGTTATATTGCCACATAACGCTCGTCTCTTTTACATGTTCGGTTCCATTTTTACAATAAGCTGTCATGCATAGGAATAAAACATAGTGAGATTATGTAAGGAATGTATGCAGAAATCGAGTGATGGTAGCAACTTGTGGATGGACCCAAAACCAATAATAGCGGCAGATAATGGCTTGAGTTAATAAATGAGATAATGGCTTCTTTCTTGTTTGTTTCCCCCAATATGAAACTCATAGTAGATACCGGAGATTAACGGATAGTAGATAGATACTATTGATAGCGGCCCCGATATGTACCCCACAACCATTTAAAACCTCAAGTTTGTCCATTAGTTTGGAGTGACTCGAGTCTAATCGGTGAACACGGAGCGATAAAGTAGCATCTAATATTAGCGATGCATAACGAAGCAGACACAAAAGAGTGCGACCTCTCTTGCGGACCCGTGTAGTCCTCGAGGTCATCTGCTCGGTTGATGATGGTAATGCAGTTTTCATGGCTGCCAGCGGCAGGGAAGAAGATCTGAGGCGGCAAAAGACACCGATCTGGGGCGGATCCTCTTTGTGATGGACACTTACATTGTTGGAGCGGTGAGCTGGGTGGACGACGGCGCAGCAGGAGCGGGACAAACCACGCAAGGTTTTCTTTGACAACTATTTGTAAGAGAAGTAATTCTGTAAGGGCTTGTTTGAATTGGAGGATTCCAACAATGCAGGGATAGGAAATAGACAGGAATAGGATAGGAATGCATGTGCAAAACAGAGAATTTAAAAACACAGGATTTTTGCCAATCTGGGTGTTTGATTCACAACAATTGGAAGATCACATGATGCAAAGAAGCATGGTGAGATTAAGTCAAACCACAAGAAAATGTACGGTTATAATGCTATTATGCTACTATCTCTTAGTCTTGTGCTTCATGAATAGGAATTTGAAAAGGAGGACAAGTGAAAATTAAAATTCCTATGTTTTTTCTTTCAAGGAGACACTAAAGGAACAAATCCGTGTGCTCAGTGGATAATATATATAACATGTAGAGTAAAAAAGAGATGCAACAAGTGTACAACCTCTTTGGCGAAGCCACGTCGATCTCGGCGTGATTGGGTTGGCGGTGAGGATGCTCCGCTGACTTTCTTTGTCGGAGAGGGAAGAAGATCTTAGGCGTCTGGAGATGGAGCCAGTCTTGCTCCACTTTGTGATGGAGGGTTTAAATCGTTGGAGCAGCTGCGAGTGAGTTGTATGACGCCGAGGCTGAAGCGAGGACAAGAGATAACAAACAACGCTAACTTTGGTGGAATTCTAATAGCATCTCCAATACATGACGTAAAATACATAACCACAAAGTGTTAGATGTAAAATACATCAGCCGCTCATCTCGAACTTAAGCGTCAAAACTGAACTTAAGTGTCGAAACTGAACTTAAGCGTCAAACCGAACCTAAGCGTCGAAACTGAATTTTCTTTGTCGAAACTGAATTTTCTTTGTTAAACCGAACGCACTAGGAAGGTGAGGCTACATGTCGATCGTGACTTTTCATCTCTGGTCGGTCGATTTTGCAGCCGTTGGATACTGAAATCAAGGGCTGCGGTTCATCTTCAACCTCCACCCACGAGCCGCCACCACCACCGGTCAAACAGCAGCCCTCGCCACCATGCGGCGGTGGCCGCCCGCCAGTGCCAGAAAACACTCCCCACTGCGGTTCACCGCCGCCCGGCCATCCTCTCGCCCCCCCGTGCGAGATTTTTCTCCGTGATCCCCATGCCCACGCCCGCCGCGCCCGCCATGCGCACCACCGCCCCATCTGAACCCTAAGATAGATAGTGGGGTACCTCTCCGTGACCCC